>CAWUFW010031599.1:0-15254 GCA_963921515.1 Calotriton arnoldi | reverse complement strand
GTGGTAGTAGTGGTAGGCATCTAGCACCCCCTGGGTAGGGGTGGTAGTAGTGACAGGCATCCAGCCCCCCATGGGTAGGGGTGGTAGTAGTGGTAGGCATCTAGCACCCTCTGGGTAGGGGTGGTAGTAGTGACAGGCATCCAGCCCCCCCATGGGTAGGGGTGGTGGTAGTGGTAGGCATCGAGCCCCCCTGAGTAGGGTGGTAGTAGTGGTAGGCATCTAGCACCCCTGGGTAGGGGTGGTAGTAGTGGTAGGCATCTAGCACCCCCTGGGTAGGGGTGGTAGTAGTGACAGGCATCCAGCCCCCTGAGTAGGGGTGGTAGTAGTGGTAGGCATCTAGCACCCCCTGGGTAGGGGTGGTAGTAGTGGTAGGCATCTAGCACCCCCTGGGTAGGGGTGGTAGTAGTGGTAGGCATCTAGCACCCCCTGGGTAGGGGTGGTAGTAGTGGTAGGCATCTAGCACCCCCTGAGTGGGGGTGGTAGTAGTGGTAGGCATCCAGCCCCCATGGGTAGGGGTGGTGGTAGTGGTAGGCATCCAGCCCCCTGAGTAGGGGTGGTAGTAGTGACAGGCATCTAGCACCCCCTGGGTAGGGGTGGTGGTAGTGGTAGGCATCTAGCACCCCTGAGTGGGGGTGGTAGTAGTGGTAGGCATCCAGCCCCCATGGGTAGGGGTGGTGGTAGTGGTAGGCATCTAGCACCCCCTGAGTGGGGGTGGTAGTAGTGGTAGGGCATCCAGCCCCCATGGGTAGGGGTGGTGGTAGTGGTAGGCATCTAGCACCCCCTGGGTAGGGGTGGTAGTAGTGGTAGGCATCTAGCACACCCTGGGTAGGGGTGGTAGTAGTGACAGGCATCCAGCCCCCCATGGGTAGGGGTGGTAGTAGTGGTAGGCATCTGGCACCCCCTGGGTAGGGGTGGTAGTAGTGGTAGGCATCTAGCACCCCCTGAGTGGGGGTGGTAGTAGTGGTAGGCATCCAGCCCCCCATGGGTAGGGGTGGTGGTAGTGGTAGGCATCCAGCCCCCCCTGAGTAGGGGTGGTAGTAGTGACAGGCATCTAGCACCCCCTGGGTAGGGGTGGTGGTAGTGGTAGGCATCTAGCACCCCCTGAGTGGGGGTGGTAGTAGTGGTAGGCATCCAGCCCCCCATGGGTAGGGGTGGTGGTAGTGGTAGGCATCTAGCACCCCCTGAGTGCGGGTGGTAGTAGTGGTAGGCATCCAGCCCCCCATGGGTAGGGGTGGTGGTAGTGGTAGGCATCTAGCACCCCCTGGGTAGGGGTGGTAGTAGTGGTAGGCATCTAGCACCAGACAGGCATCCAGCCCCCCATGGGTAGGGGTGGTAGTAGTGGTAGGCATCTAGCACCCCCTGGGTAGGGGTGGTAGTAGTGGTAGGCATCTAGCACCCCCTGAGTGGGGGTGGTAGTAGTGGTAGGCATCCAGCCCCCCATGGGTAGGGGTGGTGGTAGTGGTAGGCATCCAGCCCCCCCTGAGTAGGGGTGGTAGTAGTGGTAGGCATCTAGCACCCCCTGGGTAGGGGTGGTAGTAGTGGTAGGCATCTAGCACCCCCTGGGTAGGGGTGGTAGTAGTGACAGGCATCCAGCCCCCCATGGGTAGGGGTGGTAGTAGTGGTAGGCATCTAGCACCCCCTGGTTAGGGGTAGTAGTAGTGACAGGCATCCAGCCCCCCCATGGGTAGGGGTGGTGGTAGTGGTAGGCATCCAGCCCCCCCTGAGTAGGGGTGGTAGTAGTGGTAGGCATCTAGCACCCCCTGGGTAGGGGTGGTAGAAGTGGTAGGCATCTAGCACCCCCTGGGTAGGGGTGGTAGTAGTGACAGGCATCCAGCCCCCCTGAGTAGGGGTGGTAGTAGTGGTAGGCATCTAGCACCCCCTGGGTAGGGGTGGTAGTAGTGGTAGGCATCTAGCACCCCCTGGGTAGGAGTGGTAGTAGTGACAGGCATCCAGCCCCCCATGAGTAGGGGTGGTAGTAGTGGTAGGCATCTAGCACCCCCTGGGTAAGGGTGGTAGTAGTGACAGGCATCCAGCCCCCCCTGGGTAGGGGTGGTAGTAGTGGTAGGCATCTAGCACCCCTTGGGTAGGGGTGGTAGTAGTGACAGGCATCCAGCCCCCCATGGGTAGGGGTGGTAGTAGTGGTAGGCATCTAGCACCCCCTGGGTAGGGGTTGAAGTAGTGACAGGCATCCAGCCCCCCATGGGTAGGAGTGGTAGTAGTGGTAGGCATCTAGCACCCCCTGAGTGGGGGTGGTAGTAGTGGTAGGCATCCAGCCCCCCCTGAGTAGGGGTGGTAGTAGTGACAGGCATCTAGCACCCCCTGGGTAGGGGTGGTGGTAGTGGTAGGCATCTGGCACCCCCTGAGTGGGGGTGGTAGTAGTGGTAGGCATCCAGCCCCCCCTGAGTAGGGGTGGTAGTAGTGACAGGCATCTAGCACCCCCTGGGTAGGGGTGGTGGTAGTGGTAGGCATCTAGCACCCCCTGAGTGGGGGTGGTAGTAGTGGTAGGCATCCAGCCCCCCATGGGTAGGGGTGGTGGTAGTGGTAGGCATCTAGCACCCCCTGGGTAGGGGTGGTAGTAGTGGTAGGCATCTAGCACCCCCTGGGTAGGGGTGGTAGTAGTGACAGGCATCCAGCCCCCATGGGTAGGGGTGGTAGTAGTGGTAGGCATCTAGCACCCCTGGGTAGGGGTGGTAGTAGTGGTAGGCATCTAGCACCCCTGAGTGGGGGTGGTAGTAGTGGTAGGCATCCAGCCCCCATGGGTAGGGGTGGTGGTAGTGGTAGGCATCCAGGCCCCCTGAGTAGGGGTGGTAGTAGTGGTAGGCATCTAGCACCCCTGGGTAGGGGTGGTAGTTGTGACAGGCATCCAACCCCCCATGGGTAGGGGTGGTATTAGTGGTAGGCATCTAGCACCCCCTGGGTAGGGGTGGTAGTAGTGACAGGCATCCAGCCCCCCATGGGTAGGGGTGGTAGTAGTGGTAGGCATCTAGCACCCCCTGGGTAGGGGTGGTAGTAGTGGTAGGCATCTAGCACCCCCTGAGTGGGGGTGGTAGTAGTGGTAGGCATCCAGCCCCCCATGGGTAGGGGTGGTGGTAGTGGTAGGCATCCAGCCCCCCCTGAGTAGGGGTGGTAGTAGTGGTAGGCATCTAGCATCCCCTGAGTAGGGGTGGTAGTGGTGGTAGGCATCGGGCCAGATCTGTGACTGGGGGTGAATGTTTGCCAATGTGCAACATTCCGTCCATCATCTTGTGTGTTTTGCATTTCGCCCTAAGTGGGAAGGGTATGCCCAGACGTGGGTCCCGTGCTCACTACGCCACTGGAGTCAAGCTATCCTGGCTGATGAGTGCTGAAAGCCCAAAACCGGCCCTAGGATGCTTGATTCCGGTCCAGGGAAGACATGGCTTGGCAGTTCGGTCTGGACTGTTCCCATGAGGCACAGGGTCAAGACTGATTTGCATATGGCTATGTCTGAACTGGGGTGGCGTGGTGAAGCAAAATAACGATGGATTAAACCCAGATCTGTGACTGGGGGTGAATGTTTGCCAATGTGCAACATTCCGTCCATCATCTTGTGTGTTAGGCATCGGGCCCCCCATGGGTAGGGGTGGTGTTAGTGGTTGGCATCCAGGCCCCTATGTGTGTATGTGGCATTGGTGATAGCCATCCCGCCCCTATGGTGCTGCTGTTGCTGGTGTAAGTAATTTCTGCATCCCTATGTGTGTATGTTATATGTCGGGTACGTGTGGTTTGTTTGTGTGGTGGGTGTCTGACTTACCTTCTGCGCCGTACGCGTCCGTACCAGTTCCGGTAATAGATGTAGAGTATTGGTAGGATCGGCGCGATGGGATTCATTGTTGGTTCGTCTCGTTCGTCTTTCTCGTTGCTTCGCCTCATCCTCGTCGCTGGCGTGTTCGTCTCGTAGCAGTGGATCGTCTTGTGGCGCGAATCGGAGCTAATGTGTGCCTCTCCCGGATGCTTTGACGTGCCGTGCGTAGCGACGGGTTCGGCGCGTACGGAAGGCGCATCGTACTAGTCCGGCCGGACGGGGCTGCATTTCGGCTTCCGTGCGACTCGATTCTGCGTTTCTGGATCCGCCTCGGTCGGAGAACAGGAGCTGTATTGGGTGAGTGCGACTGGGTCGGGATTTGGGCAGTTATGCGCATCGTACTTGCTCGTTCGGACGTATGTGCGAATCGGTCGGGAAACACGCATTCGCCTGGTTTTTTTCCCGGGCGAATGGTGTTAGGTGCGCCTCCGACCGGGATCGGAATCGACCCCTTAGTGTACAGCACCTTCCCTGAATTAATACTAACTGGAGTGGGAATAGTAAATTATATATCTTTAATGTCCAGCACCTTCCCTGACTTCATACTAACTGGAGTGGGAATAGTAAATGATATAGGTTTAGTGTCCAGCACCTTCCCATAATTAATACTAACTGGAGTGGGAATAGTAAATTATATATCTTTAATGTCCAGCACCTTCCCTGACTATATATTAATTGGAGTGGGAATAGTAAATTATATATCTTTAGTGTCCAGCACCTTCTTTGACTTAATACTAATTGGAGTGGGAATAGTAAATTATTTAGGTTTAGTGTCCAGAATCTTTCCTGAATTAAAGTAACTGGAGTGGGAATAGTAAATTATATAAGTTCAGTGTCCAGCACCTTCCCTGACTTAATACTAATTGGAGTGGGAATAGTAAATTATAGGGGGCAGATCTACAAGAAAGTGCCGCAGCGTGGCGCTGCAAGCCCTTTGGCTGCGCCACGCTGCGGCACTTTCAGAGCACAGGAATGCGACATATTTACAAGAATATGTCGCATTCCTGTGCTCTCCCCTGCGCTGGCGCACATACAGCTGCCAAGCGCCGGCGCAGGCACCCTTGCACCATGGTGCAAGGATGCCTGCGCCATGGGGAGATTGTTTTTGTGCAGGAAGGGCACCTTTCTGCACAAAAACAATCAGTACAAGCTTTTCCTCTTTCAATGCGTGCTGCAGAATGCAGCACGCATTGAAAGAGGAAAACGAGGAGAAATGAAAACATTTCTCCTCGGTGCGCCTCGCTACGCCACCTCTAGGGTGGCGTAGCATTCACACGCATCTCCAGAGTTACGATTACTCGTAAATCTGGAGATGTGTCTTGTTCCATGGGTGTTGCGTGGGAACACCCACAGCAACACCCATGGAACGCCCCTTCAACGCAAAGTGCTGCGTGTGAAGGGACGGTATTTACAAGGAGAGGAAAAGTCACACATGGTGGCTTTTCCTCTCCTTGTAAATATCGAGGAGCCCCCTGCGACACCAGTACGTCACGAAAAGTGACGTACTGGTGGCGCAGGGGGCTTGTAAATCTGCCCCTATATCTTTAATGTCCAGCACCTTAATTGAGTATATATTAATTGGAGTAGGAATAGTAAAATATATAAGTTTAGTGTCCAGCACCTTCCCTGACTTAATACTAACTGGAGTGGGAATAGTAATTTATATAAGTTTAGTGTCCTGCACCTTCCATGACTTAATACTAACTGGAGTGGGAGTAGTAATTTATATAAGTTTAGTGTCCTGCACCTTCCCTGACTTAATACTAACTTGAGTGGGAATAGTAAAATATATATCTTTAATGTTCAGCAACTTCCCGCAGTGTATATTAATTGTAGTGGGAATAGTAAATTTTTATGTCTAGTGTAGAGCACATAAATTTACTTTAGACTAATTGGTGTAGAAATATTACATTATATATGTTTATAGGTGTGTGAGTTTAAAATGTTTTTATAATTTCTAGTAGTGATGGAAATGTGTAATATTTTATATTATCTTTACAATTATAATAATTATAATCATATATTGAGATGATATATATTAGTTAAACAAATTATACATTGCATTAAAATATACATTTAAGGAAAATATTTAATAATAATAACTTAATAGAAAAAGAATAACACTTGTTAATTTTTAAATGATCTTTATTTTTTAATAATAAAATACTTAGGGTAAAAAACATATTTTATTAAGGCAATTATATACAGGTGAGGAAATATACAAAATAAATACACATTTTTCTTCTTGAAAAATAAAATAAATGGGATATATGTTTATTCACATATATTATGTTTTTGAACATACATGATTTTAACATTTTTATATTTTAGAAGACAGGTATTTATCTTTTGTAGCAGAAAACATTTTTTGACATTTTACTTTATAACATTTTTGTAACATACATTATTTTTGCTATATATTTTTACATTTTTGTTTTTGCATTTTTAACATTTAGTAAATATATATATATTTTATTTTAATTAAACATTATCACATTATACATATTTTGCCAAAAAAATAATCATATTGTCACTTGTTAATTATTTTTGAACATGTAATATATATTTTTAAATAATATTATTAATACTACGAAATATTAATAATATTAATTATTACATTGTTAATTTTTATACAAACATGTTTTTCAAAAGGTAAGTTTTTATTTAACATTTTATAAATTTTTAGCCATTTTTAGATAAGCATTGTAAATGATAGAAATAAATAAGGGGTCTATTACGATGGCGGTTGGATGTCCACCGCCGGGCCGGCGGTGGCGCCCGCCGGACCGGCGGTGGACATCCGACCGCGATCGCAACGAAAGAAAACCGCCGGTCTGATTAGGATGGCGGTGTGACAGCAGCGGTGGGAAATTCCGCCTGCCGCTTTTCCGCCGGTTGCCATCCGTACTCCTGCCTGGCGGACGGAAAAGTACCGGTATAATGGTGGCGGTGCAGAGCAGGCTCCGCCGGCACGATTATGATGCCGGCGGTAGCCAGCCTTTCCTCAGCGGTCAGACCGCCATGGAAAGGCATGCGGAGATTGTCTCTCGGGGGACCGTTGCGGGCCCCTGATGTTTTGGGGGGGGTGTGGGTGCACTGGGGGGGTACCCATGGTCCCCCCTACATTCCCCTGTACCAGGTGGCAGGCACTGTGCAGTGCCTGCCACGTAGTGCAGGGAAATGCAGGACATGCACCTTTGGACATCACGGCGGTGCTGCGGGCAGCAGCAACCGCCGCAATGTTAAGACCCGCGATCCGACTGCCGCGGTCGGATTTCGACCGCGGATCATCGTAATTCGACCTGCGGTGATGTCGCGGTCCATGCGGGCGGTCTTTTCCCGCTACCATGGCAGTCGGGGAGGTTTTCCGACCGCCATCGTAATAGGCCCCTAAGTAAATATAATAATTATTAATATATTTTATATTAATTATTATTATAATTTTACAAAGTAGAACATTTTTAAATTTATTTTTAACATATTACTGCAATATTCTAATATTTTTAGAAAATATAAATGTTGTTTATTTATGACTGTATTATATGTTGTGACATTATTTTCTATGTGTTTTATTATTTAAGCAGCCATTTTTTTTTTACAGGTACTATTTTGTAACCACTTACTGTTGTTTTGGGTCATTTCACAGGGGAGAAGGTCGCGGTTAGATGCTGCGTCGAGTTGAGCAAGGTAAGTGTAATTTTCTTTATTTAAACTAAGGGCCCGATTCTGATGCGGGTTGGAAAAGCTTCCCGACCGAATCGGTTGGGAAATGGTTTCCGACCCACTCGGATCGGGAAAGTCCAACCGGCAGAGTAGGATGCATCCGGATGTTTCCATATACGATTTGGTTGAACTCCCATTGACTTCAATGGGAACATTTGTTCCTAACCGCATCAGAATTGGGAACTCGGTCGGGAAGACACGTTCCCGATCCGATTTGGAAGGAGCAAATGCCGTTAGGAGGCCTTCCTAACCGCATCAGAATCAGGCCATCGGTCGGGAAGCTTTTCCAACCCGCATCAGAATCGGGCCCTAAGTTTTTACTTGTATTTGAATGTGGTTAGGTGTTAGGTAGTATGTGTAGTATGTGTAGTGTTAGGTCGTTGTGTTTTTGGTGTGTTTTAGTTGTTAGTTATGTTTTAGCGTGATGTCGAGAGTTTGTGTTTGAGGCTTAGTGTAGAGAGGGTAGGATATGTATAGAAATGTGTGTATATGGTAACTAAAGTGTTTTTACATGTAATTTATTATAGTGTATGTGTATGTTTGTGTGGGTGGGTATGTTTATTTCCATTTTTACAGGTTTCGTTATCGGAATCGCGTTTTGGAGAGGATAGCGTTTTTTTATTAAGAAGTGTGTATTAGTATTTCACACTAATATTTCTTTAACACTCTTAATTTTTCGGGTTTTCCTGGAGCGTTTCTTTTTTTAAGAAATATTTTCGGGTTTTTTATGGTTTAATTCCGTTGGATTTATCGACCCTGGATTTCCCTTTTGGAATAGTTGTATTTTTACACTTTTTTTTTGCGTTAATTTTAACATTTATTTGGATTGAGAGATACCTGGATGGATTAACGATGTTTGGATTACGTTTTCTTCAGCTACAGAAACCGTAAGTAATTTATTTTATAATTGTGGGAGGGCAATGTTGAGCATAATATTTTATATATGTGTTATTTTTTGTAAAATGTAATTAAGAAGTCAATATATATTTATATTATTAAATTAAATATATATGACAAATTATTTATATTTTACAAAGTTAAGAAAAATTATATGTACAGTTACAGTTTGTGTTTTGTAAGAAAGCTATTTTAAATTATTTTAGATTAGTAATTTAAAGTATCGTTTTAGCTATTAGTGATAGGTATTCTAGGCCTCTTGTGGTTGGGTATAGTGTTACCTGACTTTGTAGTAATTCGTACATTTTTTGGGTTTGCTTGGTGAGTTTAGTGCCTATTTGGGTCACAGATTGTTCCATTCTAAGGGGGTCATTATGATGTCGGGCGGATCGCCACTGCCCGACCGGCGGTGGCGATCCGCCCGACATCTTTCCCCACCCGCCCTCCATTTACCCCCCGCCATATTACAATGGCGGGGGGACAGCGGCGGACGGAAAGACCGTCCGCCGCATTTCCGCAGGCAGGCAATCCTTCCGATTGCCTGTCGGGCGGAACTCGGGCCTTATATGGGCCATCCATATTAGGATGCCTGGCGGTGAAGGCCTTTCCATGGCGGCATCGCCGCCATGGAAAGGCATGCGGGAATTGCTTTGGGGGCCCGTTGCGGGCCCCCGCGGGGGTTAGCATGCACAAGGTGGCAGGCGCCACGCGGTGCCTGTCAGGTTGTGCATGCCAATGCACAACATGCACATTTGACATTGTGGCGGGTGCTGCTTGCAGCACCGCCCGCCACAATGTTAAATATGTGGGATGCGACCGCCAGGGTGGCAGACGCGTCCTAATGGGCACAGCGGGACCGCCTCACCTCTGGCGGTCGGTCCCGTTCACCGTTACGGTGGCGGGCGGACTTTGTCCGCCCGCCATCGTAATGGGCCCCTTTGTTCTTTTTGGAGGGCTTGGAGTAGTTTATGTAGGGTAGGTATCCCTTTCCCTGTTGTTGATTGGAAGGCATTATGCCATCCTTCAACAGCATTGTTGGTTTTGGCTTGTTTGTTTAGTGTGCTCAAGTACCCATTCCACCATGGAATGTGGAATTTGGGTAGTCTTCTGTGGCCTGATCTGTGGAGTCTTCCCACCCAGGTATCTTCGAAGTAATCTAAAGTGGGCTTAGTTTTTCTTCATTTATTTTATAGTAGGGGCTTTCTATTAGGAGGTTATAGTGTTCTGCTACCTCGGTTACTGGGACATAGGCTAGTGCAATCAGTTTTTTTACTTGGTATGCAAACCTACTGTTAGTTGCATATTCCACACTTGGGGGTCTATTAC
Source organism: Calotriton arnoldi (assembly GCA_963921515.1). Classification (NCBI taxonomy): domain Eukaryota; kingdom Metazoa; phylum Chordata; class Amphibia; order Caudata; family Salamandridae; genus Calotriton; species Calotriton arnoldi. Next base: position 5,485 of record CAWUFW010031599.1, on the reverse strand, counting down.
GATGGCGGTCGGATGTCCACCGCTGGGCTGGCGGTGGCGCCCGCCGGACCGGCGGTGGACACCCGACCGCCATTGCAACCAAGAAAACCACAGGTCAAATTAGGATGGCGGTGGTGACCGCGGCGGTCGGAAATTCCGCCCGCCGCTTTTCCGCCGGTTGCCATCCGCACTCCTGCCTGGTGGACGGAAAAGGACCGGGATAATGGTGGCGGTGCAGAGCAGGCTCCGCCGGCACGATTATGATGCCGGCGGTAGCCAGCCTTTCCTCAGCGGTCAGACCGCCATGGAAACGCATGCGGAGATTGTCTTCTGTTTTGGGGGGGTGTGGGTGCACTGGGGGGTACCCATGGTCCCCCCCTACATTCCCCTGTACCAGGTGGCAGGCACTGTGCAGTGTCTGCCACGCAGTGCAGGGAAATGCAGGACATGCACCTTTGGACATCGCGGCGGTGCTGCGGGCAGCAGCAACCGCCGCAATGTTAAGACCCGCGATCCGACTGCCACGGTCGGATTTCGACCGCGGATCATCGTAATTCGACCAGCGGTGATGTCACGGTCCATGCAGGCGGTCTTTTCCCGCTACCATGGCGGTCGGGGAGGTTTTCCGACCGCCATCGTAATAGGCCCCTTAGGGTTGACTTTTGCAGATGTCTCCATAGACATTGATTAAAGTGGTAATAGCAACCCTGGATTGCTGTATGTGGTTAGCATTTTAGTATAGTATTAATCATGGCTTTCTCAAAATCAGTAATTATTTTCTGGGGAAAATAATTATTGGTATTATCTTTTATTTGGTTTAGAATTTCAAGGTAGGTAGCTTGTTGTTTATTGGGGAGTAGGGTATAGATAAATGGAATATTATTATTTTGAAAAAAAACATGGATTGTGTACAACTGATAAAATGGTTTGGGACAAATGTTGAGGGTCCCATCCATCATCCAGGTGTTACATTGTTGTAATTTAAGTAAATTGTTTGTAGTAGCAAACATAATAATTCTTTTTCTTTGCATTTATTATCAAATAGTATGCATGGTTCATTACTGTGTGTTATACTTAGTTCAGGGGAATCTTTACCTCTTGAAAGGTTTTAGGGGCAGGTGTAGTAGTTGTAGTGGCTTTCTTTTGTCTAGCTATTGTCCTTTTTAAAGAATCAATAGAGGGTAATTGGCTAGATGCATTTTGGGGTACTCTTAGTAACGGCTCTTTTAGTATTTCTGTGGTAGGTCTATCTGTACTAGTGCTAGCTTCTTTTATTGTTTCAAGAGCATCTCTTACTTCAATCTCAGTTACATTTGGGGGTGGTTATGTTCTTTTACAGATATAACAGTAGTTTCCTGTGTAATAGCTCTTCCATAGCATTTATTCGAATAATATTTGCTGCATTTCCAAAATACATTTAAACCAGTTTGTTTTTCTTGTGTGTATACATAACCCATATAACACAATAAAATTTTCCCTTTTTGCGACGTAATAAATTGTGCGCCTTCAGTCATGGTGGTGTTTTTAGTTCTAAGGAAAATATTTATAAAAATTAATTGAAATAATACTGTATAGTTTTTAAGTAAATACATATATATTTCTTTGCATATACTTACAATGTTGCTGTTGATGTCAGTAAAGATGGTGTTGAATATTTTTCAAACTTCTATTTTCGTTTTCTTGAAGATGTTTCTGTTGGGAAGAAAAAATATAATGTTAATATTTTTGTTTTATTGTGTTGTAGGTAATGGGGACATTGTGGATAAGTGGGTTTTTGGGTGGGCATTTTAGGGAGTTACTCAATATAAAATTATAATATACTTACTTTTTTAGTAACTTTATTGTTGATGCAGCAGAAGTAGTTTTGGTTCCTTTTTAGAAGGTATCTGTAGAGGAGATATAAGTTTAAGAGAGATATATAAGTGAATTATATTTTTATATATTTTTTGGTGAAGACTATAAGTAGTGTTTTATTCTAACTGCAGTTTTACTTACTTAGGGGTCCATTACGATGACTGGCGGATGCACCTCCGCGATGCTGGCGGGGGGAGAAAACGCTGTTTTTCGCCCGTGAGCAGCGGTGCCCCCGTCCGCCATATTACAATGGCCAAACACAGCCCATTGTCCGTCCGCCGCGGTGCAACTCGCACCGCTATCAAAACTCGCCCGCGCCCACCGCAGAGACAACCAATCCAGAGCCACCGCCGTACGCAATGACGTGTCTCCCGCCGTACAAATTATGATGCGCAAAACAGCCAGGCCCACCGCAGCAGAGAAACCGGGCATTCAGAGCATACGGAAGCACCACAGCGGAGCGCGGAATCGAGACCCGCAGCAGAAAGCCATGGACCCGGCACTACACGTCTTCCCGGCGCTGTACATGATCCACCTACAGCAAGCCATGGACCGTCGCGGACGCAGACGTAGGTACGCCATCACACAACTCCGCTAACAAACACAATCCACAAATCCATGTCCGATGTAAGGTGCCTGTCCCCACCAGACACCCTTGTGGGGATAGGAACACAACCACAGGTGTAGCCACACATGTCCCACCTGCCACTAGTCACCCCTCCACACCCCGCCCACCATGTCCGCGATCCTGAAATAATGCCCAGTTCACGTGACCGCAGCGTTGATTCCGCGAGTAAAAATGCACACAATGTAGTAACATGGGCCAGCGCAAGGCAGGGGCAGTGCCCAAAGTACACAGGGCAACACCTCCCCACTCCACACACTAGGCCCACCCACACCATGAAGGGACATGCCATCTGATCTCCCTGTGCCCCCACATGCCCAAAAAGCAGCCAGGTGAACACACACACTGCACCACACAACAAACAACTAGGGAGACAGCCTCATCAGGTGTGGCTGCAGAGCAACACACAGCGTACAAGCACTGGGCCAGGGGAACACACACACCACAAGAACACCACACTCGTGGCAAGTAAACTGAGTCCAAGCACCAATTAAACACACACAGATAATGAACAAACACTCCAATGGACACACAGCCTGTCAAGTCACACAGACATACCCCACACTGACACACAGCAACAAACACAGACCACATGCCAACAGCAATGGAGGACAACAAATAGGAAACCCAAAGTGAGGTGCACACAAATGGAATGGCAAGGAGCTGAACACCAAGAATGTGTATATCACATGCAAGGGAAGGAACACATTACATCCACCCCAGACAAACAATCCACACATGGCAGTCACAGTGAGTGAAGTCAAACCACAGTCACCTCACTGCAACAACTCAGGGAGACAGCAAGGCAACCCATGAATAGGCACAGGGATGAAAGGAAGGGTATAAAGTCCAACCCTGATCAGCCACACATCTGAATCAAAATACATCACAGGAGTATGTCAGCAGCACAACACACAGGGCCCATTGCAACACTCCATGACAGTCAAACACAAGTAGGAACCTTCACACAACCCCCACACCCATCACACCTGCAGCACACAACACCAGTGACAAACACACAGAAGCTTGCCAATAACATCCAGTCAAGTCACTGACAATGAAACACACCCCCTGGGTGGTATCCACAAACATCACACACACACACACACACACAGGTATGGCAGTACCACTGTACGCACAAAAACAACAGTCAAACACTGAACACAAGCAAAACACACACACAGAACTACTACAACAACAGACAAGACCTGTGCAGCTAAACAGTGCAAATTCAATGGGAGCATAGACACCACAGGAGTACACAACCACATCAGTCGTAAAAAAATGCACAGACCACATACCACAACACATATAAGAAGTGCATCCACTAAAAACAATAATGGAGAACAAAAGGCAGAAATGGGCCTACAATGACACATAGACAGACATACCACAACACCCATCAACTCAAAATGGTGTCACAGTGTACCACATGTCTGCACATGCACAACCATGACCATAGACACATCAAATGTGAGAGGAGAAAACAACAAGGACGCACATAAAACAAGCACGGCAACCACAATAGACCTCAGTCCATGTGACATACACACAAGTAAGGCACACCACAATGGCAACACACCTGAATCAAACACAACAACAACACACACACACTGACAGGAAAATGGAACACCACACACAGAGCAACTGTCAACTGCATGACACAACACAACACAGACACTGCACACAGCCACATCAGTCACAACACATGCACAGGCAAAGATATCAACATGCTACAACAGCCAAACATCAGGGGGTGCACAACAGGCAAGGACAAGGCAACATCAACTCACAGCACTGCATGCACACCAAGCAGTGTGTGCACAACACACATACCAGTTACAAACAGAGATGAGTGACACACCATGAACACACACAACAACAACTAAACATCACACACACAACAACACACCCAGGAAGTCAATCAGTCCACAGCAAACACACATACTACCAAGCCAACACACACAGATGCACCAGTCTGGGACACAAAAGTTGAAACAACATGATCAGAGGAAACAAGACATTGGCAATGTTGAAGTGGAAAATAGAGCATGTGTCACAGTAAACAATACCCACACAGTAACCCTTTCATTTAGCAAGGACACTGACAAGGCAGACAACAGGAGTAAATATCTTATTTTTATTAACACTTCATACTGTCATGCAGAAAAAGTCAGACAAGAGCAAGGCCAGTGGCCAGTTCAAAGTTCAGTTGAGGTACATGAGAAGCTGCACAAGCCAGGGGCAAACAGCAGTGAACAACAAGGCCAGTGGCCAGTCCAAAGTGCAGGTGAGGTACATGAGAAGCTGCACAGGCAAGGGGCAAACAGCAGTGAAGAACAAGGCCAGTGGCCAGGACACAGTGCAGGTGAGGTACATGAGAAGCTGCACAGGCAAGGGGCAAACAGCAGTGAACAACAAGGCCAGTGGCCAGTCCAAAGTGCAGGTGAGGTACATGAGAAGCTGCACAGGCAAGGGGCAAACAGTAGTGAACAACAAGGCCAGTGGCCAGTCCAAAGTGCAGGTGAGGTACATGAGAAGCTGCACAGGCAAGGGGCAAACAGCAGTGAACAACAAGGCCAGTGGCCAGTCCAAAGTGCAGGTGAGGTACATGAGATCCTGCACAGGCAAGGGGCAAACAGCAGTGAACAGCAAGGCCAGTGGCCACTCCAAAGTGCAGGTGAGGTACATGAGAAGCTGCACAGGCAAGGGGCAAACAGCAGTGAACAACAAGGCCAGTGGCCAGTCCAAAGTGCAGGTGAGGTACATGAGATCCTGCACAGGGATCACTGACAGAATATCGATTACAAGAATATCGACCTACAACAATATCGAAGTAAAAATATAGAATGCCAAAATATCAAATCCCTATCTACAAACAGGTAAGTACAAAAATATCGAATCCAAAATATAGTTGTAAAAAATATAGTTAGTCAAAATATCGAATTTTTTAAATATCTTAAAAGTAATGTAAATTGAAATGAAATAATATATATAATTAACTAAAACATACTTAAAAATACTTAA
>CAWUFW010031598.1:0-15255 GCA_963921515.1 Calotriton arnoldi | reverse complement strand
CAAGCCCCTTGCGCTGTCTGCGCATCACTTTTTGTCACACACCGGTGGCGCAACCTTATGCCCCATATTTACAAGGACATGTAAAGCCACCCTGCGTGTAAATATGACCCCTTCTCATGCAACACTTTGGGTGAAAGGGGCGTGACATGGGTGTTGCTGTGGGTGTTCCCGAGAAATCGTAAACCTGGAAATGCGTCAGAATGCTATGCCACACCAGGGGAGGCGTAGCGAGGCGCAACAGGGAGAAATGTTTACATTTCTCCTCGTTGTATCCTCTTTGTATGCGTGCTGCATTCTGCAGCACACATAGGAGGAGAAAAACACCTCTTGTGATTGTTTTTGTGCAGGAAGGTGTCCCTTCCTGCACAATAACCATCTCCCAGCAATGCAGGCACCATTGCAGCATGGCGCAAGGGTGCATGCATTGGCTCATGGCAGCCAATTGTGCTCCAGTGCAGGGGAAAGTACAGCAATGCCTCATATTGTTGTAAATGTGACGCACAGAGAAAATAAAAAAATTTAACCCCTAACAAATTTTATAAATAATTAATAAAATGTTCGTTTAAATGTATTAATCAACACTGTACGTGTGGGAAGGGTAATACGCAAATGTATGTGCTGAATAATCTATTAATGGATGTCCGTGTGTCTAATTATAACATAAAAATAAATGCGTACTAATTTAAAATAAATGCATGATTTGTGCTTCATAGAAAATAAAATGTGTCGTTGCAAAAACAATAGTGATGGTAAGTAAGGAACAGCTTAAATGTTGCTTTCTGCTAGGTAATAACTAATTGGGGTACGTAGATGACGGGAGGGAAACGAAAAGGCTATTTTTCTCTATTTTAATGATGTTTTGTTTATTTCAAAATAGTGCTTCTAAAGTATAACCGAGTGGCGATATAAAATGGCTGCCAGTTGGTGATGTGCGCAAGCGCAGGGAAACACGTGACAAGGGAGAGAAGTCGGAGAAAAGCTAACCTCGTGATGTTGCTGAGAGGCTAGGATGCGAGAAATGGTCAAGGCTGATGTGACCTAATTGAACTGATAGTGTGCCGTGGTGATCAGCAAAGACCCGTGGGAAACCAGTTTAAGAGAAAGGACAATGCCTGCAGAGTTCTCGAATGTATCGAAAGAAGTTACAAATGTACTGATCGAAGCGGATGGAAACATGTCTTGAACTGTGAGAAAGGAAAATGATCCAAGGACCATTGGATCCAAGAGAACTTGATTAAAAGAATGAATAAGATGACATGCATGGACCAATGAAAGAAAAGCGTGTTATTAATGTTGCAACAATTAGTTAGCAAAGTTAGAATTAGGGTATAAGAGGGCCTACTCTTAGTGGGAGGGGGTCAGTCGCAGTCACAGTCAGGAGCGGAGTTGGAGAGTCGTGTTGGTGTTGGTGGCTTCCAGTGCTGGGTGGTCCTGATCGATCCATTACTGAGCGGGAGATGCTGAAAGACTGTTAGATGAGACGGGTTGCAGGTAGCTGATGCTGACGAGCTGAAGTTTCTGTTGCTGTCTTAATTTTCCAGTTGAGTATGAGAATCAGGTTATTTCTAATTCTTAAACTTAGGTTAGAAATCATTAGGCTAAATTAGGAAGGTAGGCAGGTAATTAGGGTTTTGCTTCATGACGAAAATTTCCTTTCTGCAATAAATTGATTATGCTTAATAAATATTTGAATTAATAATGAATGAATAATTGAATAAAAGTTTAAAATTCTTTCTCATGCTTTTAAAATTATATAAAATTTAAGATTCTTTAAATCAAATGACTCAGTGGTTATTTTCCTAAATGATTGTGACATCAGTAATTGGTTATTGTGATTCAGCTGGTCTTAATCACTATGAACTAATTTTTACATGAATGATTCATCGACAAAACAATGAGCAGGAATATCTTAAGAAAATAACTAAAAGAAAGTGATAAGTTAAGGTAATAAGATATCCCGGCTCCTTCCAGCGGTACATAAATGGTGTTTTCCATTTAGTTCTCATGCTTCTCCTAGGAATACAGAATTTCGTAAAGGTGTAAAGGAAATCCAGGTGTGTGCGTGTGTGATAGGCGATGTTTATGGGCCCCATCGTCATGTGGATGTGAGAAAATATAGTTTGCCCCTGGATGACCTATAAGTGACCTAGGAGGAGAATAGTTTTTATTGTACGCGCTGCATCAGATTTCTTGGTAGCAGAGTTATGGTTTTCTATAGATTAGTTTAGTGATTATTGTTTATTGATTATTGATTATTTTTGATGACTAACACTATATGTTGAGTCGCGTTATGTTATATGTGAGTTTTCACGCTTCTGGGATGTAGGAAGTGGAACACGTGTGGCAAGAGAAGTCACATGGAATTTGGTACATGGTCTGAATTCATTTTGGTAATAACACAGGTTGTGTTATGTTAGGGATTTTCTGTACGAAAAGTGTGTAACTGAAATAGCAAATCACGTTTTCTTGTGAAACTTTGGCCTTAATTCTCAGGAGCCTAGTCTCCACATGTGTCTTATCCCCAGAGAAACGAGTAAATTGTTTGCTTGAAAGAAGGGTAAGGTAGAGGGAAGTGCTACTTTATCGGCGAGAGTAAATAATTCTGTGGTAGGGTAGAGGTAAGCGCTGCCTACTGGAAATACAGGATTCTTGTGTAAAAGGACAAAGCTGTCACTTTTGTTTAGCGAATCAGACTATGGAATTGTTTTAATTGTTGTAACTAACGGAGAAAACAGTGAAAAGAAAATTGCCGATAAATTTTGTAAAGGAGGGGTAAAAGAGCAGGAGTGACGTAGAACAGTGCCGCGCTAGGATTGGATAGTGCGCTAGTCACGTGAACACAGAGTCAGGAGTGACGTAGAAAAGTGCCGCGCTAGGATTGGTTGGTTCGCGGACGAAGGGAATTGTTCTGATTGGTACGTTAGTGTGAGTCGCGCTGTAATTGGTTGAAGTTCCGTACACAGAACAGCGTTAGCGTAAAGAGAAAAACAAATAGAAAACATGCCGTATTACGAGTATGAAAGGGAGAGAACGTCATGGACGACAAAATTAAAGAATTTCTTTAAGAAAGACAAAAAGGTCGTGACTAGAGAGGGACAAGTAATTCCTCCGCCGAAATCAGCAGCTTCACATATGATGCTGAAATATGGATATCATACATGCATATGGTTGGAAAATTGGGCAAAGTATACGAAGAATGATGGTGCTTTAGCTTTCCCTGAGAATGGTTCATTTAGTGTAGCGGTTTTGCGAAATTTGCGAGAAAAGATGACAAATCTAGAACCTAGACCTAGACCGACACAGTTTGAAGCGTTGACGGAATGGGAGGATGAGATGTATGAGCGAGAGAGATTCAGAGGTTTAAGGGATCATGAGTTTATGCCTGGAAGGATGTGGGGAATAAATCATGAAGATAGAATAAAACGATGGAGATGTGCTAACATGACAGGAGGTTTGTTTCCAGCTTTTACAGTTGAGGAAGGGACTAAGAAAAAACGGACTGAGAAAAAGAAACATATGGAGAGGGAGAAATATATGCATGAGAGCGAAACGGATGATGAATTGCTGGAAGATATTTTAAATAGAAATCCACCTCCGTATCAGCAGAGTTCTACAGTGGTGACACCAAATGCGCCGCTAATAGAGACTATGCGAAATAAAAGTCCGGAGAAAAGAATTGAAATAAATAGGTCACAAGATCAAATGAGAACTTCACAAAATGAAGGAATAGAAAGCGACAATGCAAGCGAATTAGCAAGGACAACCAAAGAACTAACTGAGAAGATTAGAGAATTAACGAAAAATATGGAAGCAGTTACTGTGCCTGTAACAATAGGTCCAGTAATACCAGTTTTTGAGAATCAGAAAATTGATGAAAGATCTTTGGTGATTCCCATGAGTTCACAATTTCAGAGAGAAAAAGAAAGAATGGAACAAAGTGCAAGTACAAGTAATTTGGCTAGTACTTACAGACCAAGTCCACCTACAAATTTGACTGTGAATGAGTGCAATGGTAGGAAAATGCATATGGTAACAGAATCTGCAACAGAAACCCCTGAAAAGAGTGGTAATTGGGTAGAACTAAATAATACACCCATAGGTCCGACTCCTGATGAGTTAAATGAGTGGATGAAGGCATTTAAAATAAAGGAACCAGAAGAAAAACCATTAGATGTAATTAGGTTAAAAATTGACATGGAAGAATTAATTCTAGGAACGATTGGTACAGAAAAGATAAAAAATTACCAGGATGATGAAATAATGTTTCTGTGCAAAAGTATTACATGGAGAGCAAAGAATTTACATGACAAACTAGAAGAAGTAGCCAGTGAAATTGGAATAGACTTTGCGAAAGTGAAAACATTGCAGAAACCATATAGAGTAGACTTTTGTGAAAAGGATATTGAAAATTTGAACACGGCAGGAAGGCTGACACAGATAAAAGAGTTAATTGTATTGTTGAGAAAATGGGGTGATGTGGACAGATGGAAGGTTAGATGGACGAAGAAGAATGAGAAAAACTACAGACAAAGGTTCATTTGGCTTTTATGATAACTGAAAAGGAACCTGTTGCTAAAGAATACCCTATGAGAAGGAAACTCCAGGTGGTAGTTATGTGCATGTTCCCTGGACTAGGCAGGACATACTGTCCTAATTATAGTGGGCACCTTGCACCAGTCCAAATCGAGCTCTTATGGTAGGTAGGTTAAAGACAACCTTATTGAAAGCTATCCTAGTGGTAGCTGTGGAGAGCAGCCTTCAGGCTAAGTCTTGAAGGAATGTAAAGCAGCTTGTTTTACCAGTCTATAATCTCTTGAGTGACCAAATGAAAGAGCACCACACCAGGTATATATTCAAAATATATGTATTTATTACTAAACACACCCCTCTAGTCTCTTTATGAGGCTAGAGTTCGAAATACATAGGTTATAAGATCTTAAATCACAGTAATAGCACAAATACACGTTTGGGCCCTAGGGGCGTACCAAACCATATACCAATAAAGTGGTATGCGAACCACGACTGAACTAGACACTAGGCCTAGAGCCTCTAGAAGTGCTTGGACCACAAGGAACCACCCAAGGTAGTGACACAGGGGACCCACGGGAGGCAGCGTGCAGTGTAAATACACAACCGCGATACGCCGTTAACTTCTATGGAGAAAGTCGGGATCGGGAAAATAGAGGAAAGGGACACTTTAAAGAGGACTAGGACAAAACCCTTTGAGATCTAGGACTTTGAAGAGTCTCTACCACGGGAGCACCGGAGTACTCGTGTTACCTCACCCAGGAAGCCGGGTGCATAGGTGCCTTTCGGGGTCGGGTTTCGTCGTCGTTTCTTATGGCGATCTGCTGCAAAGTGCTGCTGGCGACCAGGAGAAAAGTGTCCGGGTGGATCCAAGAGTGGATCGGAGTTCTGAAGAACCTGAAAGCAGAGGGGACAGAGTCTGGGTCACTAGCCAGTGACCAGGAAGGCGATGGACAGATGCCCACCGATGTCGAGTGCTTCAGGTGCGTTGACGGTCGTCTCGTTTCTGCAGCCACGAGGTCCAGGAGGCGTTGTCGGTGACCAGGAGCAGGATTCGGGCTGGTACACGATGTCTGTCGAGTGCTGCGGTGTCGGCGACCGGATTGGACCCAACAAGCCTTGGCAGCGGCAAGTCTCGATGTAGCTGAAGATCGTCGATGGTGCAGACCAGCAAGGTCTGGGGAACTCACCCAGCGAGGGTAAGTCAGGGCAGGCCTGGAGCAACCAGGGGAGCCCTTTGGTTTCTTTAGAAAGTCTTCTGGGGACCCACGAGCCGGCTGGCAAGGGATCGCGAAGGCACCTCGGGCGGAATCACTCAACAGGGGCCCACGGTCACTCGGGACAGTGTAGGCCTCTGATCTTCGGAGGGATTCCTGCTGGAGGTTGGGACCACACGTGGTCCAAAGCACAGGTTCGTAGAACGTTGTGAAGGGGTTGCACTCGACAATAGTGCACGGTACCCAGGGGTCGCGGTTCCTCGTCACTCGTGGGGTCCACTTGCCTCAGCTTCGCTGGGGACTCACGATGGCCTTGGAGAAGTCAGGAAATCCACTTCTTGGGCTGCAGGGACTTCGGACTCCGGCGGGAGCGGCGTAGTTTGCGACCGTCGTTATCGTTTTGGTGCCTGCCAAGCAGGGGAGTCACTCCTTGACCCCAAGGAGATTCTTCAGTCCTCTAATCGTGATGTAGAGCGTCGAAGGTCCAGGATTCAGTTTCAAAGTTTAGTCCAGGGATATCTAATCTTGCTGTGGCAAGGGTTCCCCATTTTAACCAGTAAAACAGGGAGGGACTAACTCTATGACCCCACCTATGGGAGGGTCAAGGGAGGGTGGCTACACCACTTCCCTTTGTCCAGTTTCGCGCCAGAGCAGGGGCAGGTAGCCCCTGAGCTGGTTTGAACTGGCATATGCACAGAGGAGCCTTTTGCTCCCCCAGTGCAGGACTTCAAAGCACTCTAAGAGTGCACCCACCCAGCCCCAATACACATTATCCTGTCTGGGGAGGTGGTCACACCTCCCTGCAACAGGAAACCTATTGTCCAGGCCTCCCCTGCCGGAGTTTCGTCCAGCAGCAGGAGGCCAGACTTGTGTCTGTGGCAGCAGCATCCATTTTGTGATGCCAGGGCTTCAGAAAGAAGTTACCGGGTAAGCCAGAGTTAACATGTCTTTCCCTCTAGAAGGGTGGAATGCTACCCCCGCCGCCAGGATTGGCGGGGGGTAGTATTCAAGATGTTTGACACCAAACACGACATGTTTAGGTGCAGCCATTCCAAAGTTAGCATTTTACCGCGAGGATATAATGCGCTTAAGAGTATATGGTCAGGCTGCACTACAAACAGCATCAGAGATGGTCTCCGAACGCTGCAGAGGGCCCTGCTCATGCAGGGGCACCCTCTCACATAGGAACCATGCACTCTGCCTTTAGGATTGATAAGGCCTGCCTTAGGAGTGACTTATAGGTTTATATGTGTGTATGTATTTAGTGATATAGGTAACCTATATCACAGTAAGGGATGCATGCACCACCTTACCCAGGCTGCAGTAGCAGACCTGTGGTGTCAGTTTGGATGGCCTTCCAGGGGTGGCATAATACATGCTGCAGCCCCTGGCAGGCCCTCTGAGGTACCTATGCCCTTGGTACATAGTATACCATATACTAGGGACTTATAAGGGCACTCAGATTCAATCAGAGATGTGCCTAAGGCACATGGAAACCTTTTACAGAGAAAGCAGATAGACTGGGGCCCTGAATAGCAGGATCCCAGTCCAACTAAGTCATAAACCAGCAAAACACCATAAAAAAAGTGGGGGCAACCATATAGTCAGATTCCACCTTCCTACATAACCCCCCAAACGAAAGGAGATAAGGCTAACCTTGGCCAGTTGAGCCTATATTGACTAAGTGGCCATATAAGGAAGCACCTGCACTAGCATGGTTGCCCCCTATGTTATGGTCCACTAAGCAATCCCTCACCCTAAGGGTATGAGAGGGTCTCCACCATGGGGAATCACTACCTCTGGTGTGCTTAGGTAAAGTACAAGGCTGGTGAGGTGTCTGAGTAGGGAAGTGAGGCCCTAGGAATGTTGGCCTCAGCTTCCTCAGATCACTGGTCACCATGTATGCCTGTCTTTCCATGACTGAGTTGCACTTTGCTCTAAGGGTCAACCTTTGGCTGCCTACAGCTGGGGGTTGGGTCCCTTTGGATGGAACACTGGAGGGACATGGCAGGTTTGGAACCTTCTGGTCCCAGGTTTGCCCTTGCCTACCAGAGTCCTTCTGGGGGAGGTCCCTACATAAAGGTATGGGGGATCCCTCAGTGTGTAGAGGAATTTTCACCTGGCTAGGGCTACTAGACTGGGTGCCCCTAATCTGCTGATGGGGGGCTTCCTCTGGACAGGGGGCCCTGGGGGGTCCACTGGCCTCCCTGACCTCTGCAGCCCTGGGCTGGCTGAGGCAGGGTAGAGAGGGGCAGGTTACCTGCTCCAGACTGGAGTACCACCTTGGAAGGGTCCTCTGCCATCAGGGGTGTGGCCAGGCCAGGCCTGACTACCTCTGTGGCAGTTCCTTCACTAGGGGTAGGGTCAGTTCCCTGAGGAGGCTGACCCTTACCTGCTGTCTGGGGGAAGAAGACTTTTCTTCAACCCTTGTGCTCTCTTTTGGGGGAGAGTGGGCCATTCTTTCAGGCTCCATCTCTCCAAATTCTTGGGCTGGGGCTGTGGCCATCACAGCCCCACTAGCCTTACAGGGACGCCCAACATCCTAAGATGGGTTTGGTGTTCAACTTCAGCCCAGGCTGAAATTTCCAAATCATTGCCCATCAGGCAATCTACAGGTAGGGTGGGGGACACTGCCACTCTCTTTGGGCCTGTGACCCCCTCCCAGCTGAGATTGACTATGGCCATGGGGTGATCTGTTCTGACACCATCAATGTTGGTCACCTGGTACTTAAACTCAGGTAAAAACTGGTGAGGGGGACTAGTTTCCCTGCCACCATGGTGACACTAGCCCCTGTGTCCCTAAATGCCACAGCTTTCTGACCATTAATCATTGGCTCCAGTCTGTACCTGCCCAATGCTATGGGACCCATGGTAAAGGTGGCAAATCCTATACCACCATCAGAGTCAGAGGAGTCTGTTGAGGGGTCCCTGTCTAAACTAGGGCCCACCTCTGTTCCTCTTGCAAAAGCACCTAACTTTTTGGGTGCACTACTCCCAACTGGAGGATTACTACTGGTAGTACCAGGAGGGGTGGTAGTAGTTGTGGGAGGAACATTTTCTTTATTGCCAATCCTGGGGCAACTGGGATCAGTTTTCCAGTGCCCAGGCTTTTTACAGACATGGCAATATGGTTTCTTTTCAGGAGAGGAAGGAGTTTGGGACCCACCCCCAGAAGAGGAATTTTGGGGCCCTGTAGGGGACTTATCCTTAGATTTATCCCCACCTTTCTCTTGGGACTTAGTAGAATCTTTCTTCTGGTCACCACCCTGATTTCTAGTTTTTACTCTGGTTCTGACCCATTTGTCTGCCTTCTTTCCCAATTCTTGGGGAGAGGTCAGATCAGAGTCCACCAGATACTGGTGCAAAAGCTGGTTTTGACAATTATTAAGGATCTGCTCCCTCATAATCAAATTGTACAATCCTAAAAAGTCATGCACTTTGTTGCCATGTATCCAACCTTCCAGAGCCTTTGTAGCACAATCTACAAAATCAACCCAGTCTTGAGTCTGAGCTTTTTGGGTGTCTCTGAACTTCAACCTATACTGTTCAGTGGTTAGGCCAAACCCATCTATCAGAGCACTCTTCAAGACTGTGTAATTGTCAGCATCCTCTTCTCTTACAGTGAGGAGCTTGTCTCTACCTTTGTCTGCAAAGGAGAGCCACAAGATTGCTGCCCACTGCCTCTGGGGGACCTTCTGAACTTTACAGGCCCTCTCCAGTGCAGTTATCCATTTGTGGATGTCATCCCCACTCTGGTAGGGAGGGACAATCTTGTTTAGGTTTCTATGGTCATAAGACCTTTCCCTATCTCTAGGGATATTGCTGCCACCATGGGACTCTAGTCCCAACTTTCTTCTCTCTCTAAGGAGATCTAGGGATTCTCTATCTAAAGCCAATTGCTTCTTCCTGATCTCTAGTTGAGTTTCCTCATACTGGACCAGTCTCTTTCTTCTCTCATGAGAGGATTCCCTCCTGTGAGAAGAAACAGAGCTCCCTATTGAGGTGCCAGAGTGGTTAGACTCCTGAGAAGGAGACCTAGACTTTCTGAGCACACTCATAATCCTTCCTGGGGGGACAAAGGTGTGGTTCTCTAGATCCTCATCTTCATCTTCCCCAGAAGGGATTGGGTTTTCCAGGTCAGGGTCATTGTCACCCTCCTGGTCAGTTTCAGAGGGGGGCTGGGGGTAGTGGTACCCCTGGCCCCTTCCTCATCTGCTGGCCCACCCTCTGCTCCTACCCCTTCAGTCTCTGAAGACTTACTAAGATCATAAGCCACCAACAACTCCTGGAGGTGTTGGGTGGTGGGACTTTGGCCTGTCCTTAATTTCCTCACGTTACACAAAGCTCTCAGTTCCAAGAATGGGAGTGTGTCATACTTGGAGGGGAAGCTCAATGGCTTCCTGCAGGGCATCTTTGGATCCTGCTTTTAAAGACATTACTAGTGTGGTGTGGTGTATGCACTACCTACTCTAGTGTGGCCTACTAAACTCTCTTGAGTTGTAGAAAGGGTTGTGCTATCCCTTAACACACAACTCTAAGTTCAGTAGAACTTACTGATATTCTAAGCTTAAATTATATGTACCTTAGGTACCTTTAGTGGTTTTCAGTTGATCAATTCAATTGAGATTATCTGGTAAAACAATAGCAAGCTGGAATCCCACACGCTGCACACCAATGTGAGAAGTTGGCCTGGCATATGCTGTCCACTAATTATAGTGGGCACCTTGCACCAGTCCAAATCGACTCTTATGGTAGGTAGGTTAAAGACAACCTTATTGAAAGCTATCCTAGTGGTAGCTGTGGAGAGCAGCCTTCAGGCTAAGTCTTGAAGGAATGTAAAGCAGCTTGTTTTACCAGTCTATAATCTCTTGAGTGACCAAATGAAAGAGCACCACACCAGGTATATATTCAAAATATATGTATTTATTACTAAACACACCCCTCTAGTCTCTTTATGAGGCTAGAGTTCGAAATACATAGGTTATAAGATCTTAAATCACAGTAATAGCACAAATACACGTTTGGGCCCTAGGGGCGTACCAAACCATATACCAATAAAGTGGTATGCGAACCACGACTGAACTAGACACTAGGCCTAGAGCCTCTAGAAGTGCTTGGACCACAAGGAACCACCCAAGGTAGTGACACAGGGGACCCACGGGAGACGCGTGCAGTGTAAATACACAACCGCGATACGCCGTTAACTTCTATGGAGAAAGTCGGGATCGGGAAAATAGAGGAAAGGGACACTTTAAAAGAGGACTAGGACAAAACCCTTTGAGATCTAGGACTTTGAAGAGTCTCTACCCACGGGAGCACCGGAGTACTCGTGTTACCTCACCCAGGAAGCCGGGTGCATAGGTGCCTTTCGGGGTCGGGTTTCGTCGTCGTTTCTTATGGCGATCTGCTGCAAAGTGCTGCTGGCGACCAGGAGAAAAGTGTCCGGGTGGATCCAAGAGTGGATCGGAGTTCTGAAGAACCTGAAAGCAGAGGGGACAGAGTCTGGGTCACTAGCCAGTGACCAGGAAGGCGATGGACAGATGCCCACCGATGTCGAGTGCTTCAGGTGCGTTGACGGTCGTCTCGTTTCTGCAGCCACGAGGTCCAGGAGGCGTTGTCGGCGACCAGGAGCAGGATTCGGGCTGGTACACGATGTCTGTCGAGTGCTGCGGTGTCGGCGACCGGATTGGACCCAACAAGCCTTGGCAACGGCAAGTCTCGATGTAGCTGAAGATCGTCGATGGTGCAGACCAGCAAGGTCTGGGGAACTCACCCAGCGAGGGTAAGTCAGGGCAGGCCTGGAGCAACCAGGGGAGCCCTTTGGTTTCTTTAGAAAGTCTTCTGGGGACCCACGAGCCGGCTGGCAAGGGATCGCGAAGACACCTCGGGCGGAATCACTCAACAGGGGCCCACGGTCACTCGGGACGGTGTAGGCCTCTGATCTTCGGAGGGATTCCTGCTGGAGGTTGGGACCACACGTGGTCCAAAGCACAGGTTCGTAGAACGTTGTGAAGGGGTTGCACTCGACAATAGTGCACGGTACCCAGGGGTCGCGGTTCCTCGTCACTCGTGGGGTCCACTTGCCTCAGCTTCGCTGGGGACTCACGATGGCCTTGGAGAAGTCAGGAAATCCACTTCTTGGGCTGCAGGGACTTCGGACTCCGGCGGGAGCGGCGTAGTTTGCGACCGTCGTTATCGTTTTGGTGCCTGCCAAGCAGGGAGTCACTCCTTGACCCCAAGGAGATTCTTCAGTCCTCTAATCGTGATGTAGAGCGTCGAAGGTCCAGGATTCAGTTTCAAAGTTTAGTCCAGGGATATCTAATCTTGCTGTGGCAAGGGTTCCCCATTTTAACCAGTAAAACAGGGAGGGACTAACTCTATGACCCCACCTATGGGAGGGTCAAGGGAGGAGTGGCTACACCCACTTCCCTTTGTCCAGTTTCGCGCCAGAGCAGGGGCAGGTAGCCCCTGAGCTGGTTTGAACTGGCATATGCACAGAGGAGCCTTTTGCTCCCCCAGTGCAGGACTTCAAAGCACTCTAAGAGTGCACCCACCCAGCCCCAATACACATTATCCTGTCTGGGGAGGTGGTCACACCTCCCTGCAACAGGAAACCTATTGTCCAGGCCTCCCCTGCCGGAGTTTCGTCCAGCAGCAGGAGGCCAGACTTGTGTCTGTGGCAGCAGCATCCATTTTGTGATGCCAGGGCTTCAGAAAGAAGTTACCGGGTAAGCCAGAGTTAACATGTCTTTCCCTCTAGAAAGGGTGGAATGCTACCCCGCCGCCAGGATTGGCGGGGGTAGTATTCCAAGATGTTTGACACCAAACACGACATGTTTAGGTGCAGCCATTCCAAAGTTAGCATTTTACCGCGAGGATATAATGCGCTTAAGAGTATATGGTCAGGCTGCACTACAAACAGCATCAGAGATGGTCTCCGAACGCTGCAGAGGGCCCTGCTCATGCAGGGGCACCCTCTCACATAGGAACCATGCACTCTGCCTTTAGGATTGATAAGGCCTGCCTTAGGAGTGACTTATAGGTTTATATGTGTGTATGTATTTAGTGATATAGGTAACCTATATCACAGTAAGAGAATGCATGCACCACCTTACCCAGGCTGCAGTAGCAGACCTGTGGTGTCAGTTTGGATGGCCTTCCAGGGGTGGCATAATACATGCTGCAGCCCCTGGCAGGTCCTCTGAGGTACCTATGCCCTTGGTACATAGTATACCATATACTAGGGACTTATAAGGGCACTCCAGATTCCAATCAGAGATGTGCCTAAGGCACATGGAAACCTTTTACAGAGAAAGCAGATAGACTGGGGCCCTGAATAGCAGGATCCCAGTCCAACTAAGTCATAAACCAGCAAAACACCATAAAAAAGTGGGGGCAACCATATGGTCAGATCCTACTTTCTACACTCACACAACTACAGAATACTCCAAGAGATCCTAAGACAGGAGCCCAGTCCTGAGGTGATGAGGAAATATGATAAGGTGATTACCTTTGAAAAATAAGATTCCTCCTAAAGAAACAGATTGCAAAAATCGACAGAATCACATGGGAAAGTAAGGAGTCTGTACACGCCTATTATGAGAGGTTGTTGTTGTTTTCAAGCAGATATAGTGGATATGAGGAATTAAGTGAAAAGATAATGAGTCATTTTGTGTACAGATTTGTGTTTGGATTGAAACCAGAGATTAGTGAAATGATTAAACAGCATATGATTAATTGGCAGAATGGCACAGTCGATGATGTGCTGAGGTATGCTAAGTATTGCAGTGATGATATTGAGAGTAGACAGCGTAAATTGAAAGAGAAGGCAATGTGGGCACAGGTGAAAGTGGCAGAGAAACACAAGAAGCTCAATTGGATGACATAATGGGAATGAAACAGGACAGAATAAAAATGCGACCTAACATAGGTAAGGGAAAGGTCAAGTGAGTCTAGTAAGAGGCAAAGAAGAAAATGGCCATGTCATAATTGCGGAAAAAGTAGGGCATTGGAGAAACGAGTGTAAAGTCTCACCTAAACCTAATCCGGAGAGAAATCAATCATTAATCCACAGGTGCAGAATGAGGTAGTTGTTCAACAAGGTCAGGTGCCGCAGCACACTTCCAACATGATAACCAGCAAAGATACAGTACAGAAACAGATTCTACGAGGAGAGCAGGTAACACACCTGCCGCGAGCAGCTAAACACTTCTCAGT
Organism: Calotriton arnoldi; assembly: GCA_963921515.1. Lineage (NCBI taxonomy): Eukaryota > Metazoa > Chordata > Amphibia > Caudata > Salamandridae > Calotriton > Calotriton arnoldi. The sequence goes on along the minus strand of CAWUFW010031598.1, from coordinate 1,294 downwards.
ATTGTTACGTCAGAGCAGATGAGGTTTGGGATGAAAGTCTCTGACGGTGCCTAGTGGAGTAGGGAGCAGAGCATTCGGGCGTATGAACTCTAGAGGGTAGACTGTCTGTAGCCCTTTGTGGATGGAGAAGGAATGGTGCAAATGCAACATCTCTTGCCGATACTGAGCTCGCCCGCTCTACTGTTAGATCAGTGGAAACTCCCAAACCTTCCTCTTCAGGTGAATATATCCAGGTGGTTGAGTAGCTAATCAAGCAGATTAAAACACCACTTACTGAATTAGTGGAAGTAAAAATTGGTTCTTTTAGCAAAATGCATAAATTTGTAGTGTGCGATTGTAGTCCTGTAAATCTTTTAGGTCGTGACCTCTTGTGCAAGATGAATTGCACAATTTATTATACGCCAGATGGAATTGGATTTCAGACCTCAGATGAAGATGTCTTGTATAAAGTAACTTTGATGAATCAGGAACCTGAAATGAATGGTTTGTTTCCTGCATTTGATGCAGAAAAACTTCCAGAAGAACTAAAAATTGCAGTGAAAGAAAGTGTGGGGATTTTACAGGAGAAGACATTGGATTAATGAAAGAAGTTGATCCCGTAAAAGTAACAGTAAAAGAAGGAACAACTTACCTGAATACGCCACAGTACAAATTAACTCCAGAAATAATTGAAGGAATAACTCCTGTAATAAATAAAATGATTGAACAGGGAATTTAAAAGAAATAATGAGCAGTCCATTGAAATTCACCTATTATGGGACTGAAAAAGCCAAATGGAACATATAGAATAGTACAGGATTTGAGAAAGATCAACAAAATAGTTGTGCCCTGTTGTCCAATAGTGCCAAACCCTGCAGTAATTCTATATCAAATTCCACACGAAGCTGAGTGGTACACTGTGATAGATTTGTGTCACGCATTTTCTCTATTCCTTTGCATCCAGATAGCCAGCCATTATTTGCGTTCCGGTTCGGAGCGTATTTTGGCATGGTGCCGAATTCCTCAGGGGTAAACAAAAAGCCCTCAATCTTTAATCGGATTTTAAAGAAATCTCTGGAAGATTTGAAAATGCCAGAAAAGTCAGTGATGGTGCAGTATATTGATGACCTGTTGGTGGCATCGAAAACAAAGAAGCATGTGTAAATGATACAATAGCTTTACTGAACCATCTAGAGAAAAGAGGACATAAAGTGTCTCCTTCAAAATTGCAATTTTGCCAAAAGAAGTTCAACATTTAGGGCATAAAATTGAGAAAGGAGTGCGAAAAATAGCGACAGAAAGAGTAAGAATGATT
>CAWUFW010031597.1:0-15255 GCA_963921515.1 Calotriton arnoldi | reverse complement strand
TATATATATATGCCACAGTGTATTGAAGAATGAGTGGGTGTATGAGTGTCTGAATGGATGATTTAGTAGGTGCGTGACTGACTGTATAAGTGAGTAATTAAATGTGTCTTACTGAATGCATGGGTTAGTGACTAAACCATGTGAATGTCTGTATCAGTCTGTCAGTTGGTGTGTAAGTGGCTGCATGGGTTGGTAAGTAGCTACATGAGTGTCTATATGGGTTATTGATTGGTTGTCTGAGTATCTGTATGGGTGCCTGAGTGTCTGTGTGGGTGGGTGGGGGGTATGTGACTCTGTGCATAGATGTGTGAGTGGGTGATTCACTGGGTGTATAGGTTCAAGAGTACATCTGTGAAGGGCAGTATGGGTGGGTGAGTGTGTGTATGGGTGTGTTGGTGAGTGAATGGATGTCTCAGTGGTACATGTGTGATTAACTACATATGTGAAAGGCAGTATATGTGAGTGTTGGACTATATAAATGACTATATGTGAGAATGAGTGATTCTGAGAGTGGCTGTATGGATGAGTGTGTGCTTGTGTCAGTGATTGTATAAGACAGTAAGTATGTGTTAGTATCTGTATGAATAAGTGAGGTGGTGTGTGTATAACTGTATAGGTGAGTAAATGGGAGTATGATTGATTCTTTGCATGACTGATGAGGTGTGTGAGTAACTCTATGGGTGGGTGGCATTGGGTGAGTATCTGTATAGGTGTATGAGTGCATATTACAGTGGATATATTGATGAGTGACTGCGTGTATGAGTGACTGTATGGTTGAGTGATTGTGTGTGTAGACCTATGAATCAGTGAGTGGGTATGTACTAACTCGTATTGTTGTGTCTATGGTTTCGAGAATGGTAGTCTGTATTTTAGAGAGGGTGTATCAAAGGTTATATTAGGGTGTGAGGAGGTGCATCAGATGATCACGTGGATGATGTCATCAGTGATGTCATCAGTGATGTCATTTGAGATGTCATCAGTGATGTCATCAGTGATGTCACTGACCATGTCATGAGTGATGTAATATGTGACGTCATCAGCAGTGCATTGCGGGGGCACGAGCTATAGTGAAATGTCCAACTACCTATAACGTCCCTGAAACCTGTGGTTTTTTCAGTGAATTTCTGAGGTTTTTTAACTGCTAATTCCTAACTATAACGTCCATGAAACCTCTGGTTTTTTCAGTAAATTTGTAAGGTTTTTTAAATGCTAATTTCTAAATATGCCTTCATAGGTAGGACATGTGCAGAAAGATAAAGAAAGGCGCAGAAAGAAGCAAGAGAAGTGCAGAAAGAGGCAACAGAAGTCCAGAAAGAGGAAGAAAGGTGCAGAAAGAACCAAGAGATGTGCAGAAAGAACCAACAGAGGTGCAGAAAGAGGCCTACCTTGACTGTACCATACAACAGACTCATACAAAGTACCCTAATCACTAATCCTTCTCCGAAGATGTCTTAAACCTCACTTTTCTCTTGAAGGTTAACTATTAATCGACTGCTCAGAATGTTAGGCCTACCAAATATAAAACAGCAATCCTAAGCATATCACTGTTGTAAGTCTGACCAAGTTTGTGAAGGTATGCATGCATGTCTATGCTTTTACCTAGTGACATGTTAAATTAAAATAAACATACAAACACTTGAATACCTGTGTTTCAAACAGCATACTCTGTAAATTTGTGTAAAAGAAGGTGTATGCATTTCTTTCTGCTCACAATACAGGGCACATTGGTATTTAATAGTATATTTGAGGGGCTCTATAACACATATATACATAAGACATGTCTGCCTGTGCAACCGAATGACAGAGCAGAAGTGAGAAGATTTGACCACCTATAGGAGAAGTTACACGCTTTTTAAGCTACCATCTTCAGATGCATAACACATGTAAGAATACATATACAAGTAGACATATACCTCAGTCACGAGAGCATGAAGACCTTCTAACTTGACAGCTTGCACTTCCCATTTGAGTACAGAAGGAGGCAAGAGAAGTACAGAAACAGGCAAAAGAGGTGCAGAAAGAAGCAAGAGCAGTGCAGAAAGAACCAACAGAGGTGCAGAAGGAGGCAAGAGGGGTACAGAAAGAGGCAAGAGGGGTGCCGAAATTTGCAAGAGAGGTGCAGAAAGAAGCAACAGAGGTGCAGAAGGAGACAAGAGAACTGCAGAAAGAGGGAAGAGAGTTGCAGAAACAGGCAAAGGGGTACAGAAACAGGGAACAGGTGGGCAGACTGAGGCAAGAGAGGTGCAGAAAGAGGGAAGAGGGGAGCAGAAAGAGGCAATAGGGATCCAGAAATTTGGAACTGAGGTGCAGAAAGAAGCACGAGCAGTGCAGAAAGAACCAGCAGCGGTGCAAAAAGAGGCAAGAGGGGTGCAGAAAGGGGTAGGAGAGGTGCACAAAGAGGCAAGAGGGGTACAGAAAGAGGCAGGAGGGGTGCAGAATGAAGGAAGAGAAGAGCAGAAAGAAGCAACAGAGGTGCTGAAAGAGGCACGAAGGGTGCAGAAAGAGGCAAGAGAAGTGCAGAAAGAAGCAACGGAGGTACAGAAAGAGGCAATAGTGGTGCAGAAAGAGGGAAGGGAGGTGTAGAAAGAGGCAAGAGAGTTGCACAAAGAGGGAAGAGGGGTGTAGAAAAAGGCAAGAGGGGTGCAAAAAGAAGCAAGTGAGGTGCAGAAAGAGGTAGGAGAGGTACAGAAAGGGGCAAGAGAGGTGCATAAACAGGCAAGAGAAGTGCAGAAAGAAGCAAGAGATTTGCTGAAAGAAGCAACAGAGGTGTAGAAAGAAGCAAGAGAAGTGCAGAAAGAGGCAAGTGATGTGCAGAAAGAGGCAAGAGAGGTGCAGAAAGAGGGAGGACGAGTGCAGAAAGAGACAACAGGGGTGCAGAAAGAAGCAAGAGAAGTGCAGAAAGAAGCAACAGAGGTGCAGAAGGAGTCAAGAGAACTGCAGAAAGAGGCAAGAGACTTGCAGAAACAGGCAAAAGAGGTACAGAAAGAGGGAACAGGGGTGCAGATAGAGGCAAGAGAGGTACAGAAAGAGGTAAAAGGGGTACAGAAAGAGGCAAGACGGGTGCAGAAATTTGCAAGAGAGGTGCAGAAAGAAGCAAGAGCAGTGCAAAAGAACCAACATAGGTGCAGAAAGAGGCAAGTGAGGTGCAGAAGGAGGCAAGAGAACTGCAGGAAGAGGCAAGAGAGTTACAGAAATAGGCAAAAGGGGTGCAGAAAGAGGGAACAGGTGGGCAGACTGAGGCTAGAGAGATGCAGAAAGAGGGAAGAGGGGTGCAGAAAGAGGCAAGAGGGATGCAGAAATTTGGGACAGAGGTGCAGAAAGAAGCAAGAGCAGTGCAGAAAGAACCAACAGAGGTGCAAAAATAGGCAAGAGGGGTGCAGAAAGGGATAGGAGAGGTGCACAAAGAGGCAAGAGGGGTACAGAAAGAGGCAGGAGGGGTGCAGAATGAAGGAAGAGAAGTGCAGAAAGAAGCAACAGAGGTGCTGAAAGAGGCACGAAGGGTGCAGAAAGAGGCAAGAGAACTGCAGGAAGAAGCAACAGAGGTACAGAAAGAGGCAAGAGTGGTGCAGAAAGAGGGAAGAGAGGTGTAGAAAGAGGCAAAAGAGTTCCACAAAGAGTGAAGAGGGGTGTAGAAAAAGGCAAGGGGGGTGCAGAAAGAAGCAAGTGAGGTGCAGAAAGAGGTAGTAGAGGCACAGAAAGAGGCAAGAGAGGTGCAAAAACAGGCAAGAAAAGTGCAGAAAGAGGCAAGAGAATTGCTGAAAGAAGCAACAGAGGTGTAGAAAGAAGCAAGAGAAGTGCAGAAAGAGGCAAGTGAGGTGCAGAAAGAGGCAAGAGAGGTGCAGATTGAGGGAAGACGAGTGCAGAAAGAGACAACAGGGGGGCAGAAAGAAGCAAGACAGGTGCAGAAAGAAACATGAGAAGTGCAGAATGAAGCAACGGGGGTGCAGAAAGAGACAAGAGAAGTGCAGAAAGAAGCAACAGAGGTGCAGAAGGAGGCAAGAGAACTGCAGAAAGAGGCAAGAGACTTGCAGAAACAGGCAAAAGAGGTACAGAAAGAGGGAACACTGGTGCTGATAGAGGCAAGAGAGGTGCAGAAAGAGGTAAGAGGGGTGCAGAAAGAGGCAAGACGGGTGCAGAAATTTGCAAGGGAGGTGCAGAAAGAAGCAAGAGCAGTGCAAAAGAACCAACAGAGGTGCAGAAAGAGGCAAGTGAGGTGCAGAAGGAGGCAAGAGAACTGCAGGAAGAGGCAAGAGAGTTGCAGAAATAGGCAAAAGGGGTACAGAAAGAGGGAACAGGTGGGCAGACTAAGGCAAGAGAGGTGCAGAAAGAGGGAAGAGGGGTGCAGAAATAGGCAAGAGGGATGCAGAAATTTGGGACAGAGGGGCAGAAAGAAGCAAGAGCAGTGCAGAAAGAACCAACAGAGGTGCAGAAAGAGGCAAGAGGGGTACAGAAAGAGGCAAGTGAAGTGCAGAACGAAGTAAAAGAGGTGCAGAAAGAGGCAAGAGAACTGCAGAAAAAGTCAAGAGAGGTGCAGAATGAGGCAGGAGAGGTGCACAAAGAGGCAAGAGGGGTACAGAAAGAGGCAAGAGGGGTACAGAAAGAGGCAAGAGGGGTGCAGAAAGAAGCAAGAGAAGTGCAGAAAGAAGCAACAGAGGTGCTGAAAGAGGCAAGAGGGGTGAAGAAAGAGGCAAGAGAAGTGCAGAAAGAAGCAACAGAGGTGCAGAAAGAGTAAAGACAAGTGCAGAAGCAGACAAGAAAGGTGTAGAAACAGGGAACAGGGGTGCAGGGGTGCAGAAAGAGGCAAGAGGGATACAGAAATTTGCAAGAGAGGTGCAGAAAGAAGCAAGAGCAGTGCAGAAAGAAGCAAGAGAAGTGCAGAAAGAAACAAGAGAGGTGGACAAAAAGGGAAGAGGGGTGCAGAAATAGGCAAGAGGGATGCAGAAATTTGCAAAAGAAGTGCAGTGCAGAAAGAACCAACAGAGGTGCAAAAAAGAGGCTTATGACATATTGATCCACGCAGTACCATTTGCTTCTCAGGAATCTAAGGGTCCAACACTGGCGTGCTTGCTGCAGGGAGTGGAGAGGTACGCTGTGTGGGCACATATGCGCTGTGAAATGCCGGTCTGTCTTCAGGTCCCTCTGACCCATGACGTGAGCCTTGTAAACCATTGCAGAAGCCTGTCCTGTGGTACTGTCACTTGCTAAGCATCTACATGCATTGTACCAAAGAGCTCGGGGACAAGATGGCATGACTTCACAAACGTTTAGAGTTAGGTACAAAACAAGCGGGAGGATTAGAAAAAATATATATATATAGTGAGAATAAAACAGGAACATATAGAAAAGGCAAGGGGGCATGAGGAGGCTGACAGTTGGAGTGATCGAAAAAAGACAAGTAAAGTAGAAAACAGAGAAGATGCGCACATAGAAAATGGGAAAAGATGGGCAGAGGGGCAGGAGGGGAAAAGAGACAGAGTGGTCAACTGTCACAAAAGGCAGGCAGAAAAGATTAAGATAGATAGAAAATGAGAAAAGACAGACAGAAACAAAGGTAACAAGGGAAACACGCAGATAAAAAAATTAAAATCACAACAAAGAGACAGTTACAGTGAGCTATGGCTAAAGCAGAGGCAGGCAGATAGAAAGAAAGGCAAAAGGATGAACGAATATTCAGAGGGACAGGTGCCACACAGCAAAGAGACACAGGAAGGCAGATAAAAGGCGGAGAAAAGCTAGCTATGGAAAAAGTAAAAGCAAACAGAGAATGACAACAAGGCAGGCAGACAGTTAAAGAAGGGATACACACAAGTAAACCAAGAGGGGAAAATGAAGAAAGGCAGGATAAGGGACAGATACAATAATATAAAAAAACAGGCAGCTTAAAAAAGCCAAAAAATAGGTTTAACCAGGCAGACAGACGAATAAAAAATGACGAAAGACAGACTGAAAAGTAAAACAACCATTAAGCAGTAGGACAGAGAATGGGCAAACGGCACACAGACACAAAAGGGTAAAAAATAAATTCGGCAAAAGACAAATGGATTGAGAAGCGGATGTTAACTCAGACAGAAAATGGAAACCACACATTCGGGCAGCCATGCACAGCTTGAACATAAGAGAGTCGGGCAGATGGAGAGAAAACCAGAAAAGCAGATAGAAAATGTCGAAAAGACAAGCGCTACTGATGTGCAGAGGATGATAAAAGGGGGAAAGATAGGTCGGTTGAAAGACTTAAAAAGCAGAAGACAGGCTTCTAGATAGAGGGGAGGGCAAATAGAAAAATACATAGATTGAAAAACGTTTGCAGCTAGTGGATGGCAGAAGGACAGACACTAGCATAAAAGGGAAATGGAGTGAAACCAGACTGAGATGATAACAGAAAGACCGGTGGGATGCAAATAACAAAAAACACTCTTAGAAATAAAGAAATAGACAGGCAGAAAGACAAACAACCGAAAGCTAGAAGATACACAAGTACATTTTGCAAAGAATGAACGAGTTGTGTGTAAAAAACCAAATGCACACCCTACTCCCAATTCACTATGGAGGCAGTAATTTAGAATACAAAACTTTATCGAAAATAATTAAAAGCCCCTGTTGAAAATAATGTTCTATGACAAAAAGTGTGGGTGTTTTTTTGCCTTCTGCTTCTTTGATGCAGGCATGGTGTACCTTCTGTTCCCCTACACATGCTGACCGCTGGATATTTTTTTGCTTCAGCCACGAAGAGAATGCAGCAGTTCTGAATGTGCGTAATATCTATATAGTTACACATATATGTAGGCCATAATTTCTTCGAAATGATTAATAATCTTAGCATACGAAGGGTTCTATGGAGCTGTATGGTATACTAGTTGATGTAATGTCCCTCCGAGCAGCTGCTAGTGTGCGGCGTGAGGCGATGCGTTGATAATGCAGGTGTATTGCCATGTGACACATATCACACGGTGCGTGCCAACGGAGGGGGCAGCTCACGGAAAATCAGTGAGTTTAGGTGCGGTCGAAAAAACCGCGAGTTTGGGGGAAAAGAAAGCAAAAAAAAGTAAACACTTTAAATGAAGAACAACATCCACAGAATAGTAAAAGCAGTATCCACAGAGTAGTACAAGGGGTCGGAAATGCAGGGGGAAATAAACATTGGATAGCCACTCCGTAAGTTAAAGAGGGAGTTTGTGCCTAACATGTCAATAAATTATTGCACAAAACATGGGGTAGAGTAGACTTCATCGTCGCATGTAACATTTAGCTAAACCATGGGCAGTCTTCATTTAATATTTAAATGTTTAATGTATTGAGCCATAAAAGGGGCATTCTATATATAATAAATGCCCTTTAAGGCTTAGTGTGCGACATAAATTATTATTTTTTTTTCTAAAAGAAGAAAAGAGGAGGTACCCCGGGCTAGTTCCCAAGTTTCAGATGAAGAGCAGTATATATATATATATATATATATATATATATATATATATATATATTCACTGAAAAAACCATAGGTTTCAGACACGTTATAGTTACAAATTAGCATTTAAAAAACCTTTGAAATTCACTGAAAAAACCATAGGTTTCAGACACGTTATAGTTACAAATTAGCATTTAAAAAACCTTTGAAATTCACTGAAAAAACCATAGGTTTTAGGGACAGTTATAGTTACTTGGACATTGCACTCGTACAAAACCCGTGAAATTCCCCCGTTATAGTTAGTTCAGCTAACTATAACTCGCGCCCCGCAATGCACTGCTGATGACGTCACATATTACATCACTCATGACATGGTCAGTGACATCACTGATGACATCACTGATGACATCTCAAATGACATCACTGATGACATCATCCAGTGACTGTGTGTTTCTGTAAAGTTTAAATATTTTTAATATATATAGGAAAAGACGTATTGAAGAATGAGTGGGTGTGTAAGTGTCTGTATGGATGATTTAGTAGGTGCGTGACTGACTCTATAAGTGAGTGATTTAACGTATCTTACTGAATGCATGGGTTAGTGACTAAACTGGATGAATGTCTGTATCCGTCTGTCTGTTGCTGTGTAAGTGGCTGCATGTGTTTGTGAATAGCTACATGAGTGTCTATATGAGTTATTGAATGCTTGTCTGAGTATCTGTATGGGTGCCTGAGTGTTTGTGTGGGAGGGGTGTGTGCAACTCTGTGCATAGATGTGTGAGTGGGTGATTCACTGGGTGGATGGTTTCAAGAGTGCATCTGTGATAGACTGTATGGGTGGGTAAGTGTGTGTAAGAGTGTGTTAGTGAGTGAATGTATGTCCCAGTGGTACATGTGTGAGTAACTACATATGTGAAAGGCAGTATATATGTGTGTTGGAGTATATAAATAGCTATAAGCAAGAGGAGGGATTGTGATAGTGGCTGTATGGATGAGTGTGTGCTTGTATCAGTGATTGTATAAGAGCGTAACAATGTGCTACTATTTGTATGAGTAAGTGAGCTGGTGTGTGTATAACTGTATAGGTGAGTAAATGGCAGTGTGTTTAATTATTTGCATGACTGACTAGGTGTGTGAGTATCTCTATGGATGAGTGGCGTTGTTTGAGTGTCTATATAGGAGTAAGAGTGCATATGATAGTCCTGTACTGAGTGACCGTAAGTATGAGTGACTGTACGGGTGAGGGAGTGGATGTGTGTGTGTAGACCTAAGAATCAGTGAGTGGGTATGTAGTTATTGGTGTTGGAGTGTCTATGGTTTTGCGAATGGCAGTCTGTAATTTAGAGTGGGTGTATCAAAGGTTATATTAGGGTGTGAGGAGGTGCATCAGATTATCACGTGGATGATGTCATCAGTGATGTCATTTGAGATGTCATCAGTGATGTCATCAGTGATGTCACTGACCATGTCATGAGTGATGTAATATGTGACGTCATCAGCAGTGCATTGCGGGCGTGAGTTATAGTTAGCTGAACTAACTATAACGGGGGAATTTCACGGGTTTTGTACGAGTGCAATGTCCAAGTAACTATAACTGTCCCTAAAACCTATGGTTTTTTCAGTGAATTTCAAAGGTTTTTTAAATGCTAATTTGTAACTATAACGTGTCTGAAACCTATGGTTTTTTCAGTGAATTTCAAAGGTTTTTTAAATGCTAATTTGTAACTATAACGTGTCTGAAACCTATGGTTTTTTCAGTGAATTTCAAAGGTTTTTTAAATGCTAATTTCTAACTATAACGTGCCTGAAACCTACGGTTTTTTCAGTGAATTTCAAAGGTTTTGTAAATGACAATTTTTAAATGTATTAATTGTTATATTAATTTTTTTCATACTGATTTACTACATTTTTAGAAACAATTTTTTTTTACATATTTTATTTTTTAAATTACATTGTAATTACATTATACATTACATTACAAAAAATACTTTCTCAGAATGAATTACTTTAGTTTAAATACTTTGCAGATAGGCAATAGACTTTTAAGTACAGTAGTTACAGTTGTTGCAATGGGCAACACATTTTCAAACACAATGCAACATTCAGCTCAATGTGAATTTCTAGTTAAATGCAATTAGTTACTTTATGGATTACTTTTGTAACCACAGGACTGGATCCTAGATTCAGTCCTGGTACATCTCCTGTAAACAGTTGAGTAAAAGCGTTTTGGTTACAGTCGTGATTTTTAAGGAATATTATTGTATTTTAAAAGTTGACACTTAGAAACTTTTTATCATAGAATCACCAATGTTATCCTATGGAAGGAAATTCACTTAGCAGGTAAAAACTGTTATCGTTACTTTTTCTTACTCAGTGTTGGATCCTGGATCCAGCACTGGTGCATCTCCTGTAAACAGTTGAAAGAATGCGTTTAAGTCATACAGGCGATTTTTAAGGAATATTTGTAGTTTGTGAAAATCAACACTTTGAAACTTTTTTGCTGAAAACCAGTCAATCTTAGCCTATGAAGGAAATTCAAGTTACCGGTAAGTACGGTTAAAATTACTTTTGAGGATCAGTACTGGGCTGAAAGATGCAGCACTGAGGTCTCTCCTGATAACAGGTGAGTAAATCGGAATTCGTATTTCGGCTGATTTTAGAGGAATATTTTAAAGTTCCAAAACTCCACACTTAGAAGAATTTCCAAGTGAAACCAGTCAATGTTAGCCTATGGAAGGAAATTCAAGTTACCGGTAAGTACGGTTAAAATTACTTTTCAGGATCAGTACTGGGCTGAAAGATGCAGCACTGAGGTCTCTCCTGATAACAGGTGAGTAAATCGGAATTCGTATTTCGGCTGATTTTAGAGGAATATTTTAAAGTTCCAAAACTCCACACTTAGAAGAATTTCCAAGTGAAACCAGTCAATGTTAGCCTATGAAGGAAATTCAAGTTACCGGTAAGTACGGTTAAAATTACTTTTCAGGATCAGTACTGGGCTGAAAGATGCAGCACTGAGGTCTCTCCTGATAACAGGTGAGTAAATCGGAATTCGTATTTCGGCTGATTTTAGAGGAATATTTTAAAGTTCCAAAACTCCACACTTAGAAGAATTTCCAAGTGAAACCAGTCAATGTTAGCCTATGAAGGAATTTCAAGTTACCGGTAAGTACGGTTAAAATTACTTTTCAGGACCAGTACTGGGCTGAAAGATGCAGCACTGAGGTCTCTCCTGATAACAGGTGAGTAAATCGGAATTCGTATTTCGGCTGATTTTAGAGGAATATTTTAAAGTTCCAAAACTCCACACTTAGAAGAATTTCCAAGTGAAACCAGTCAATGTTAGCCTATGAAGGAAATTCAAGTTACCGGTAAGTACGGTTAAAATTACTTTTCAGAACCAGTACTGGGCTGAAAGATGCAGCACTGAGGTCTCTCCTGATAACAGGTGAGTAAATCGGAATTCGTATTTCGGCTGATTTTAGAGGAATATTTTAAAGTTCCAAAACTCCACACTTAGAAGAATTTCCAAGTGAAACCAGTCAATGTTAGCCTATGGAAGGAAATTCAAGTTACTGGTAAGTATGGTTAGAATTACTTTTCAGGACCAGTACTGGGCTGAAAGATGCAGCAAACAGCAGTGTCCCGGGGTAGGCACCCCGGGACACTGCAGGGAGCCGGCCCTGGGGGGTGGTGGTCCCCAGGGCCATCAAGGGCTTCCAGGAGGGGGCCGCGCGGCCCCCTCCCATTCAGTGCACAGCCCCGGGGAGGTGGTGGTCCCCGGGGCTCTGGGGGTCCAAAACGGACCCCCATTGTAATTTTTCTTAGTGCCCGGGGAGGTGGTGGTCCCGGGCGTGTGGGGGCTGGAGCCCCCACACAGGTTTTTAATTAAAAAAGAAGCCCCGGGAGGTGGTGGTCCCCGGGGCTGCGGAGGGCTCAGAGCCCTCCCGCACCATTCTACATAAAGCCCCGGGGGTGGTGGTCCCCGGGGCTTGGGGGCCCTTAGAGGCCCCCACACATAAATTAACCCCCCCAGCATGCCCCCGGGACTTGGCCCACCCGGGGGCCAGTGTCATCGAAGCGCGGGAGACCGCGCTCGATTTTTTTTTCGGCAGGGTTCGCGCTCCCTGAGCGCATCCTGCCGATTTAAAAAAAAATAATTTTTGCCCAGGGGGTCCCTGTGGGACCCCTGAGCAGACCTAGGGGTCAGGGTGTTTCTACCCTGCCCCCTTTGTGCGCTTTGCGCACTTGTTTCTGTCCCTCGGTTCTACCGAGGGACAAAATGGCTGCCAACACTTCCTGATTTGGAGTGTTGACAGCCAATTAACATAAAGCTCGTGCTCGGGAGGATCCGCGGCCCTAGATATATCTATCTTTTTACTTTTCATTTTCTCAGCAACTACTGAACGGATTTACACCATTTAACAAAAAGGGTTCTTTCTGAACCAAGAACTACCTCTTTGCCAAATTTGGTGTAATTCCGTTCAGCAGTTCGGGCTGTAGCCGTGTCTAAAGTTTCCTATGGAAAATTGCATGGGGAAAACGCGTTTTGGGACCCCCTTTTTCTCGGCCCCCGCTTGACGAATCCCCCGAGACTTTCAGGGTAGGAGCGGACCGGAGCGGGCCACAAAGTTTAAAAATTTTGCGAAGATACGTCAACCGGCAAGAGAGTTATTTCAAATAGAATGTCGCGGATTTCCTATGGATAATAGGTTGTAACTATAACTATCTACTGGCGACCGCCAGTAGATAATATATATATATATATATATATATATATATATATATATATATATATATATATATATATATAAAAACATATTTAAACTTTACAGAAACACACAGTCACTGGATGATGTCATCAGTGATGTCATCAGTGATGTCATCAGTGATGTAACTGACCATGTCATGAGTGATGTAATATGTGACGTCATCAGCAGTACATTGCGGGGGCACGAGCTATAGTTAACTCAACTAACTATAAAGGCCAAATTTCTCTGGTTTTGTACGAGTGAAATGTCCAACTAACTATAACGCCCCTGAAACCTGTGGTTTTTTCAGTGAATTTCTGAGGTTTTTAAATGCTAATTTCTAACTATAACGTCCCTGAAAACTCTGGTTTTTTTCAGTGCATATATATATATATATAACTTCCACTCGATGCTGCAGTTAGCGGTTCCCTGCCTGCGACGTCGGTGCCTGCCAGCGGCAGCAGCGGCCACTTCAATATCCACAATAAGTCCCAGTAGACGCCCCAATCGGCACGAACAAAGAAGGCGGCACACCAGGAGAAAGCACAATAATTTATTGTGCACTACGTGAAGGACGACGCATTTCGGCATTAGCCTTTGACAAATATTTGTGCTTTCTCCTGGTGTGCCGCCTTCTTTGTTCGCGCCGATTGGGGCGTCTACTGGGACTTATTGTGGATATATATATATATATACACATATATTTGTTTACAAAATTATGCAAAATTAATCATTACATATACTAATACTTAACTTATTAAACAATAATTATCATTTTATAAAAATGAAACCGCAATTTAATTTAACATAACTTTTATTTAAATTTACTAACTTAATAACTTTTAAATGTACTAAATAATTAAAAATACAGTTTCTACTTGCGATTGTATATTTTATTTTATTTAAAAATTCATACTCATTAAAGTTAATTAATATGTTACATTATTTAAATATTAAGTAAAAAATTAATTTGAAGAGGTAATGTGCTCTAACCTTTTATTTTATCTAGAGTAAAAATAATTAATTTAATTTTACATGTATTCTTTACAGTAAAATAACGATTTTTTTTGCAATTAATATGTATATACATACACATATATATAGGGGCATAATTACGACCCGGTTTGCATCGAGTTTGTAGCATGCAACGTGGTACCTTCACAACGCAAACCTTAAGTGAGATTTATGAAGCCACACAAGGCCACTTAGCGTGGCCCTGAGTGGCTCCACAAATCTGGAGTAGAGAAACGCAGAGCAAATTGCTGTATTGCTTACTCTGCCCTGGGAACTGCCATGGATTATGACGCATTCCTAGATTTTCCAGAATTGGTAAACCTGGGAATGCACCAAAGCGATACACATCCCAGGTGAGGTGTAACCAATCAATCAATTAATCAATCAATCAACAGCATTTGAAAAGCGCAGCACTGTCACCCCTAAGGGTATCTGTCCCCTGTGTCTCAGTCAAAGAGCCAGGTCTTGAGTCTCTTTCTGAAGTCTGCCCGCGAGGCTGCTGTACGGAGCTGGAGGGGAATGTCTTTCCAGGTCTTGGTGGCGATGTAGGAAAAGGAGCGGCGACCGCTGCAGCTGTGACAGATGCGGGGGTGTAAGCGAGGGCAAGTGAAGAGGAGCACAGGTGTCTAGAGGGTTGGTGGAAGTTCAGTCGATGGCTGATGTAGGCAGGTCCTAAGCCATGGAGGGCTTTGTAGGTGTGTGTGAGGATCTTGAACTGGCATCTCTTCTGGATGGGGAGCCTGTGGAGGTCTATCAGGTGGGGGGGTGATGTGGGTTCATTTGGGGAGGTCCAGGATGAGATTGGGTGCAGCGTTCTGTATGGTCTGGATATTTCTGAGGAGCTGGGTGGAGATGCCGTAGAGTGCATTGCAGTAGTCAAGAGGGCTGGTGAAGAGGACCTTTGTGATAGTCTTTCTGATGTTGGTTGGGATGCAGCTGAAGAGCCTGCGGAGCAGGCAAAGTGTGTGGAATCAGAAGGAGGTGACTGTGTTGACCTGTTGTTTCATAGTCAGTTGGCTGTCGAGGATGATGCCGAGGTTCAGCACATGGTCGGTCGGTGTGGGTGTAGGTCTGAGTTCTGCAGGCCAACGGCTGTGGTCTCATGCGGAGGTGTTCTTCCCAAAGATCAATACTTCTGTTTTGTTGAAGTTGAGTTGTAGGCAGTTGTCTCTCATCCATTTGGCTACATTGGTCATGGTATTTCAAAAGTTGGTTTTGGAATTGGAGAAGTCCTCAGTGAGCGAGAGAATCAGTTGAGTGTCGTCTGCGTAGGAGATTATTTTGAGTCCATGGGATCTGAGGACCTCTGCGAGGGGGGTCATGTAGATATTGAAAAGGGTGGGGCTGAGGGATGGGAAGCAGTCACATGCTCAGTGTGGTTCCTGTTAGGAAGGAGGCTAACCACTTTAGGGTGTCTTGCTGCATGCCTATGTTGTAGAGTCTGTTGATGAGGGTGTTGTGGGAGATGATGTCAAACGCCGCGCAGCGGTTGAGGAGGATCAGGGCCACAGTTTCTTTATTTCTCCTTGTTACTTTCTCTTTCTATGTGTGCTGCATTCTGCCACATGCATAAAGAGAGGTATATGCCTCTAAAGAGTGTTTTTGTGCGGAAAGGTTCCCCTTCCTGCACAAAAATAATCCTGCATGCAACAGAGACACCCTTACACAATGGTGTAAGGCTGCTAAAATGGCTAAAATGGCGCCAGCGCAGGGGGAAAGGCAGGAATGCACCATATTGACTTAAATACGGGCATTCCTGCTCTTTCAATGTCATGCACTGCACTGTATGACAAACTCATAAATCTACCCCATAGTACACTGGTGGAGCTAGTGCCACCATAGAAAAGGCATTTTTCTGTTTCTTTAATAACTTTGCTGCTATTCAATGACTCTGCACAAAGCTTTTAAAAGAACAAATGTTCACTCAGCTTGGCTTCTTCATGGACATTTTGTACTGATCCATCAGCAGTGACCAAGATAAAAGGGGGTACCCAAAGCATTGATTTTTCATTTTAATACCAATAGGACATTGTTGGAAATGGCCCTTTTGCAGGGTCATCCCTAAACTTTTTGCCTTCCTCCTGTATTTTT
>CAWUFW010031596.1:0-15257 GCA_963921515.1 Calotriton arnoldi | reverse complement strand
TAGTTGGGCCTTAGGGACCCTCAGGATTCAAGGGGACTTAATCTCCCAACTTAAAGACGCGCCACGGGGCGCGTTTGCACACTTGTCACATCAGGCCCCGCCCTCCCTTCACCACTGTGCAAATGGGCCCTCTGCGCGTTGTAAGTTGGGGGATTAAGTCCCCTTGAATCCTGAGGTCCCTTGGGTCCAACTAGCCCACCAGGTACCTCCATTAAGTGCCACAGAGCTGCGTTGCAGAGAGGTATAAAAAGGGGAATGGCCTTGGACCACCTCTCTGCAATGCAGCTCTTACTGGAGGTACCTGGTGGGCTATTTGGCCCCCAGGGACCCTCAGGAGTCAAGGGGAATTAATCCGCCAACTTAAAACCCCCCGGGGGCGCGATGGCACAGTGGTGAAGGGAGGGGGAGGGCCTGATGTGACATGTGTGTACTTATCCAATCACTCCGCCAAAACCCAAGCACTTATAAATTCACCATGCACTCTCCTTGCATTACTCTAATCATCCAGTCAGTACCCATGCACCTCATGCAATGACCCATGCACTAACTCATGCACTGCTACAATACCCTGAGCACTACTGATGCAGTCCAGCCATCGCCCTGTCACTACCCATGCACTCCTCCTATCACCCAGCGAGCACCATGTACTTATCCAATCACTCCGCCAAAACCCAAGCACTTATAAATTCACCATGCACTCTCCTTGCATTACTCTAATCATCCAGTCAGTACCCATGCACTCATGCAATGACCCATGCACTAACTCATGCACTGCTACAATACCCTGAGCACTACTGATGCAGTCCAGCCATCGCCCTGTCACTACCCATGCACTCCTCCAATCACCCAGGCAGCACCATGTACTTATCCAATCACTCCGCCAAAACCCAAGCACGTATAGATTCACCATGCACTCTCCTTACAGTACTCTAATCATCCAGTCACTACCCATGCACTCATGCAATGACCCATGCACTAACTCATGCACTGCTACAATACCCTGAGCAGTACCCATGCAGTCCAGCCATCGCCCTGTCACTACCCATGCACTCCTCCAATCACCCAGCACGCACCATGTACTTATCCAATCACTCCGCCAAAACCCAGGCACTTATAAATTCACCATGCACTGTCCTTGCAGTACTCTAATCATCCAGTCACTACTCATGTACTCATGCAATGACCCAGGCACTAACTCATGGCAAATACAGAGGCGGTCATGCTAATTACAGGGGTACCCCAACGCATAGTGTTCCTTAGTGTATGTAGGTGTTTTCACTGTATTCTAAGTGTCTTTTAGCATAGCACTGGCTCCGGTCCTGGTTATTTAGAGTCAGTTACCACCAGTACCCGTCAGTAAAAAGTTGGGGGCACAGGAGGACTTTCTGCTCCTCTGTTGGTTCTTTCTGCACATCTCTTGCTTCTTCCTGCACTTTTCTTCGTCTTTCTGGACTTCTGTTGCCTCTTTCTGCATTTGTCTTGCTTCTTTGTGCGCTTTTCTTCCTCTTTCTTCACATGTCCTACCTTTGTAGGCATAGTTAGAAATTAGCATTTAAAAAACCTTTGAAATTCACTGAAAAAACCATAGGTTTCAGGGACGTTATAGTTAGAAATTAACATTTAAAAAACCTTTGAAATTCACTGAAAAAACCATAGGTTTCAGGGACGTTATAGTTAGAAATTAGTATTTAAAAAACCTTAGAAAATCACTGAAAAAACCACATGTTTCAGGGACGTTATAGTTAGTTGGACATTTCACTCGTACAAAACCAGAGAAATTCCCCGTTATAGTTAGTTCAGCTAACTATAACTCGCGCCCCCGCAATGCACTGCTGATGACGTCACATATTACATCATTCATGACATGGTCAGTGACATCACTGATGACATCTCAAATGACATCACTGATGACATCATCCACGTGAAAATCTGATGCACCTCCTCACACTCCAATATAACCTTTGATACACCCACTGTAAAATACAGACTACCATTTTCAAAACCATCGACACACCAATACCAGTTACTACATGCGCACTCACTGATTCCTAGGTCTACACACACAATCACTCATTCACCCATACAATCACTCATACATGCAGTCACTCATCAATACAACACTATCATATGCACTCATACACCTATACAGACTCTCACTGACCGCCACTCATCCATGGAGTTACTCACACAACTAGTCAGTCATGCAAAGAATCAATCACACTCCCATTTACTCACCTATACAGATAGTAACGCATAATTACTCTCTTATATAATCACTGATACAAGTACACACTCATCCATACAGCCACTCTCACAATCACTGACTCTCACGTATAGTCATTTATACTCCAACTCTCGCATACACTGCCTTTTCCCTATGTAGTTACTTGGACATGTACCACTGAGACATCCATTCACTCACCAACACACCCATACACACACTCACCCACCCATACAGCTGTTTCCACATGCACTCTTGAACCCATACACCCAGTGAATCAACCACTCACACATCTATGCAGAGTCACACACCTCCCACCCCACCCACACACACACTCAGTCAGTCTCCCATACAAATTCTCAAGCAACCAATCAATAACCGATATAGACACTCATGTAGCTACTCACCAACCCATGCATTCAGTAAGACACATTTAATCACTCACTTATACAGTCACGCACCTACTAAATCATCCATCCAGACACTTATACACCCACTCATTCTTCAATACACCTTGACATATATATAAAACATATTTAAACTTTACAGAAACACACAGTCACTGGATGATGTCATCAGTGATGTCATCAGTGATGTCATTTGAGATGTCATCAGTGATGTCATCAGTGATGTCACTGACCATGTCATGAATGATGTAATATGTTACGTCATCAGCAGTGCATTGCGGGGGGCGAGTTATAGTTAGCTGAACTAACTATAACGGGGGAATTTCTCTGGTTTTGTATGAGTGAAATGTCCAACTAACTATAACGTCCCTGAAACCTGTGTTTTTTCAGTGAATTTCTAAGGTTTTAAATGCTAATTTCTAACTATAACGTCCCTGAAACCTATGGTTTTTTCAGTGAATTATATATATATATATATATATATATATATATATATTCACTGAAAAAAACATAGGTTTTAGGGACAGTTATAGTTAGTTGGACATTTCACTCGTACAAAACCAGTGAAATTCCCGGTTATAGTTAGTTCAGCTAACTCACGCCCCTGCAATGCACTGCTGATGACGTCACATATTACATCACTCATGACATGGTCAGTGACATCACTGATGACATCACTGATGACATCTGAAATGACATCACTGATGACATCACTGATGACATCATCCAGTGACTGTGTGTTTCTGTAAGGTTTAAATATGTTTAATATATATAGGGAAAGGCATATTGAAGAATGAGTGGGTGTATAAGTGTCTGAATGGATGATTTAGTAGGTGCGTGACTGACTCTATAAGTGAGTGATTAAACGTAACTTACTGAATGCATGGGTTAGTGACTAAACTGTGTGAATGTCTGCATCCGTCTGTCTGTTGGTGTGGAAGCGGCTGCATGGGTTTGTGAATAGCTACATGATTGTCTACATGGGTTATTGATTGGTTGTCTGTGTGGGTGGGGTGTGTGTGACTCTGTGCATAGATGTGTGAGTGGGTGATTCACTGGGTGCATGGTTTCAAGAGTGCATCTGTGATGGACTGTATGGGTGGGTGAGTGTGTGTATGGGTGTGTTAGGGAGTGAATGTCTATCTCAGTGGTACATGTGTGAGTAACTACATATGTGATAGGCAGTATATATGTGTGTTGGAGTATATAAATGGCTATAAGTGAGAGTATGTGATTGTGAGAGTGGCTGTATGGATGAGTGTGTACTTGTATCAGTGATTGTATAAGAGCGTAAGAATGTGCTAGTATTTGTATGAGTAAGTGAGCTGGTGTGTGTATAACTGTATAGGTGAGTAAATGGCAGTGTGATTAATTATTTGCATGACTGACTAGGTGTGTGAGTACCTCTATGGATGAGTGGCGTTTGTGTGCGAGTGTCTATGAAGGTGTATGAGTGCATATGATAGTCCTGTACTGAGTGACCGTAAGTATGAGTGACTGTACGGGTGAGTGAGTGGATGTGTGTGTAGACCTAAGAATCAGTGAGTGGGTATGTAGTTATTGGTGTTGGAGTGTCTATGGTTTTGAGAATGGCAGTCTGTAATTTAGAGTGGGTGTATCAAAGGTTATATTAGGGTGTGAGAAGATGCATCAAATTATCACAGGGATGATGTCATCAGTGATGTCATTTGAGATGTCATCAGTGATGTCATCAGTGATGTCACTGACCATGTCATGAGTGATGTAATATGTGATGTCATCAGCAGTGCATTGCGGGGTGCGAGTTATAGTTAGCTGAACTAACTATAACGGGGGAATTTCTACTGGTTTTGTACGAGTGAAATGTCCAACTAACTATAACTGTCCCTAAAACCTATGGTTTTTTCAGTGAATTTCTAAGGTTTTTTAAATGCTAATTTCTAACTATAACATGCCTGAAACCTATGGTTTTTTCAGTGAATTTCAAAGGTTTTTTAAATGCTAATTTCTAACTATAACGTGTCTGAAACCTATGGTTTTTTCAGTGAATTTCAAAGATTTTTCAAATGCTAATTTCTAACTATAACGTGTCTGAAACCTATGGTTTTTTCAGTGAATTTCAAAGGTTGTTTAAATGCTAATTTCTAACTATAACGTGCCTGAAACCTATGGTTTTTTAAGTGAATTTCAAAGGTTTTTTAAATGCTAGTTTCTAACTATGCCTACAGAGGTAGGACATGTGAAGAAAGAAGAAAAAACGCACAGAAAGAAGCAAAAGAAATGCAGAAAGAAGCAACAGAAGTCCACAAAGACGAAGAAAAGAGCAGGAAGAAGCAAGACATGTGCAGAAAGAACCAACAGAGGAGCAGAAAGAGGCCTTGTTGCAAAATCATCCTGTGCCGACAACTTTTTCAGACAAGTACTGGTGGTGACTGACTCGGACTAACCAGGCCTAGAGCCAGTGCTATGCTAAAAGACACTTAGAATACAGTGAAAACACCTACATACACTAGGGAACACTACGCGTTGGGGTACCCCTGTGATTAGCATGACCTCCTCTGTAAGGCCCTAGTACATAATAGGGCAGGGGGATTAAAACTTCCTCTTAAAACGCGCCACGGAGCGCGTTTGCACAGTGGTGAAGGGAGGGGGGCCTGAGGTGACATGTGTGCAAACAAGCCCTGTGGCGCATTTTAAGTTGGGGGATTAAGTCCCCTTGAATCCTGAGGGTCCCTGGGGACCAACTAGCCCACCAGGTACCTACAGTAAGCGACCACAGAGCTGCGTTGCACAGAGGTGTTACGAGGCGCGTGGCCTGGACCACCTCTCTGCAACGCAGCTCTGTGGCGCGTACTGGAGGTACCTGGTGGGCCCCCAGGGTCCCTCAGGATTCAAGGGGAATTAATTCCCCAACTTAAAATGCGCCACAGGGCGTGTTTACACACATAGCACCTGAGGCCCCGTCCCCTCCCTTCACCACTGTGCAAACGCGCCCTGTGGCACGTTTTAAGTTGGGGTATTAGGTCACCTTGAATCCTGAGGGTCCCTGGGGCCCAACTAGCCCACCAGGTACTTCCAGTAAGCGCCACAGGCCTGCGTTGCAGAGAGGTGTAAAAAGGGGCGTGGCCT
This sequence comes from Calotriton arnoldi, assembly GCA_963921515.1. Classification (NCBI taxonomy): domain Eukaryota; kingdom Metazoa; phylum Chordata; class Amphibia; order Caudata; family Salamandridae; genus Calotriton; species Calotriton arnoldi. Next base: position 9,521 of record CAWUFW010031596.1, on the reverse strand, counting down.
GGGCCACCTCTCTGCAACGCAGCTCTGTGGCGCTTACTGGAGATACCTGGTGGGCTAGTTGGCCCCCAGGGACCCTCAGGATTGAAGAGGAATTAATTCCCCAACTTAAAATGCGCCACAGGGAGTGTTTGCACACATGTCACCTCAGGCCCCGCACCCTCCCTTCACCACTGTGCAAACGCGCCCCGTGGTGCGTTTTAAGTTGAGGGATTAATTCCCCTTGAATACTAAGGGTCCCTGGGGGCCAACTAGCCCACCAGGTACCTCCATTATGCGTCAGGAGGCTGCGTTGCAGAGAGGTGTTCAGAGGCCATGCCCCTTTTACACCTCTCTGCAACGCAGCTCTGGGGTGCTTACTGGAGGTACCTGGTGGGCTAGTTGGCCCCAGGACCCTCAGGATTGAAGAGAATTAATTCCCCAACTTAAAACGCGCCACAGGGCGAGCTTGCACACATGTCAACTCAGGCCCTGCCCCTCCCTTCACCACTGTGCTAACGCGCCCCGTGGCGCGTTTTAAGTTGGGGGATTAAGTCCCCTTGAATCCTGAGGGTCCCTGGGGTCCAACTAGCCCACCAGGTACCTCCAAAGCACCACCGAGCTGCGTTGCAGAGAGGTGTAAAAAGGGGCGTGGCATGGACCACCTCTCTGCAACGCAGCCCTGTGGCGCTTACTGGAGGTACCTGGTGGGTTAGTTGGCCCCCAGGGAACCCCAGTATTGAAGGGGAATTCATTTCCCAACTTAAAACACGCCACAGGGCGCGTTTGCAGAGTGTTGCTGGGAGGGCGCAGGGCCTCCGCACAATCGCGTGTTTTTTTAAATTATTTTTTTTGGAAGGGGTGCTGTGTGGCCCCCCTTCTTTTTACTTTTTTTGGGCCCTGGGGACCCCATCCCCCAGGGCCTGATCCCTTTTTTAATAAAAAAATGAACGGGCAGGGGCCGCGTGGGCCCCCCTCCCGTGGCCAATTCCGGCCCCGGGGACCCCATCCCCTGGGGCATGGCCAGATTTTCTTTCTGTTTTTTTATGGAGGGGGGCTGTGTGGCCCCCCTCCTGAGGCCTGAGGGCCGGCCTTTGCGTGATTTTTAAAAATGTATTTTTAGGGGAGGGGGGCCGGTTGGCCCCCCTCCTGGGCCACTACCAGCCCCGGGGACCCCATCCCCCAGGGCCTGGCCTCTCGTTGGGACTGTGGGGGGAGCCCCAATGCCCCCACGGTCCTGCCGGCTCCCCGTGTCCTGCGGTAGCCAGCATTGCTTTCCACATGGGGAGCTGCTGACATGCAGCTAATTCTAACCGTACTTACCGGTAACTTGAATTTCCTTCCATAGGCTAACATTGACTGGTTTCACTTGGAAATTCTTCTAAGTGTGGAGTTTTTGGAACTTTATAATATTCCTCTAAAAATCAGCCGAACTATCGAATTCCGATTTACTCACCTGTTATCAGGAGAGACCTCAGTGCTGCATCTTGGAGCCCAGTACTGATCCTGAAAAGTAATTTTAACCGTACTTACCAGTAACTTGAATTTCCTTCCATAGGCTAACATTGACTGGTTTCACTTGGAAATTCTTCTAAGTGTGGAGTTTTGGAACTTTATAATATTCCTCTAAAATCAGCCGAACTACTTAATTCCGATTTACTCACCTGTTATCAGGAGAGACCTCAGTGCTGCATCTTTGAGCCCAGTACTGATCCTGAAAAGCTAATTCTAACCGTACTTACCAGTAACTTGAATTTCCCTTCCATAGGCTAACATTGACTGGTTTCACTTGGAAATTCTTCTAAGTGTGGAGTTTTGGAACTTTATAATATTCCTCTAAAATCAGCCGAACTACGAATTCCGATTTACTCACCTGTTATCAGGAGAGACCTCAGTGCTGCATCTTTGAGCCCAGTACTGATCCTGAAAAGTAATTTTAACCGTACTTACCAGTAACTTGAATTTCCTTCCATAGGATATCATTGCCTGCTTTTTGCTGAAAAAGTTTAAGTGTCGAGTTTTGAAACATTACAAATATTCCTCTAAAATCAGCAGAACTACGAATTCCGATTTACTCACCTGTTATCAGGAGAGACCTCAGTGCTGCATCTTTGAGCCCAGTACTGATCCTGAAAAGTAATTTTAACCGTAAGGAGCAGACCGGAGCGCCCCACTAGTTTTGGAAAACTCGGCATGATTCGTCAAACGACGCCAAAGTTATGAATTTCCTATGGATAATAGGTCCTAACTATAACTATCTACTGGCTACCGCCAGTAGATAATAAGATAAATAGATATATAGATATATATAGATATATATATAACTAAGACTAACTTTGCTAGAGAATGGACAGAGAATATTATTCTCTGGACTAGATACATCGACGATCTGTTCATCCTTTGGAAAGGCTCCATCTGAGTCAGCATGCAGGTTTGCAGATGAGATCAACAACAACGATTTAGCGGGGAGAACATGGCGACTGCACGCTAAGCAGTCGCTAGCACCCGGAGCTCCCGATCCCGCCGTGTATTTCTGAAACCCTCCCAAACCCTCCGGGTCCCGCCTCACCGTGTTTCTTTGGAGCTTTTCCTTCTGTGTTTACAGCTGCTGATATCCGGCGCCGGCGCCGACGTTTGGCTGGGGATGGGTCGCGGAGGAGGCGGCTCAGCATTCCACCGTTCTGCCCCGCTGGTCTGAGGCCGCCCTGGAGCTCCGGAGGGGCCGCAGGCGGTTGCTCGCGGGCACCTCCGGGTGAGCAGCGGCAGGGACAGCATCAGCCGGCTTTCTCCTACCGAAGGGAGAACAGAAAGGGCAGCAGGAGTTTCCAGCCACGGAGAAGGATTCTGTTAATCAGCAGCTGCAGGCTGTCCTGCCCCTGAGTTTCAAGCCCTCCAAAACGACCAGGTTTGTCCTCTATTCCAGGTGAGGTCACAACCGGCTATTCTTCCTAAAGGGGGCTAAGAAACATAAAAAGGGCGCAGGGGGCTTGTTTGGGGTCCACCATATCAAAATCAAAAAACAACTCTAATAAGCATTCTTTGGTCGACCAAAGCTTTGATAAGAGATTTATCTGAGGTTATTAACACACCACTTACGTCCCCTGCTCCAACTAGTGGTTCAGCCTTTCAGACCTATCAGGTTAAAGGTAGATGTATCAAAACTAGAAGCTCAAAAAGTAACCCTTCCTACCCTAAATTAGGGTCACTCCATCACTACGTTCATATTTCAGGGTGCAGCCAGAGGTCCTGGATATTGTAAATCAGGTGAAGCCCTCAGGAAAAATCCAAATACCTTAAAAGCACCCTTGGCACCTCGGCAGCGGCAGTGATAAAATCATGGAGCCGGAATTCGATCGCATCACCCAGCAGGGCAACCCAGTCATAATTCCGGAGCCCGCATCAGCGACTATTAGTTCTATTACTAGCCCTGCTGATCAAACTCCAGATGCAGACAGAGGTGGTCCTCGGCAGCGATCTTCCTAAGGAGCAGGTCGCGGCTGGGTCCTCGACAACAGTTTTAGGAAGCTCTCTTTGTTACACTGTCTGAGGATATAAAGAAGGGTTTCGAGGTATCTGCTGTAAATCAGGGCGAGATTAGAAGCTTTTGCGAATCATTGGAGAGGAAGGGTGGATCTGCTGAACTCTAGGACTGAGACTCTAGAGAATAATGTCGGTGAGTTGAAAGACCATCTCGGGACGGCAAAGTCGGACATTCTGTTACTAAAGAAAGAAGGAGTGGATCTCCGTGACAGAATGGAAGCATTGGAAAACAATGCTCGTAGAAACAATCTACGCCTTTTGAATATCCCAGAAGGGAGCGAAGGGTCTGATCTTAGATCCTATGTTGTCTCTCTACTTAAGGTTTCTCTACAGCTTGAGGACTCAGAAGAATCATTGAGCCGGGATATACAAAGGATACATAGGGATCCCTTCCGCAGGAATCCTAATAGATCTAAGCCAAGAAAGATATTGATTAACTTCCTTACCTTTGCTCTAAAAGAAAGATTCTCAATTTAGCATTGAAAGTAAAATCACTGAAAGCTAGAGAGTTCTCCTTCGAGATACGTTTCTGACCTTTCCAGGTCTACGCTGGATAGACAGTGGGAGTTGGGAAGGAAGTTAGACGACTTTAGAAGCTTGGTGTAGTAGCTCAGTTAAAGTTTCCTGCCTTCCCTGAAAGTTATGCATAATAACAAAATGCATAACTTAAGATCAGTTCAGGAGGCAGATGAGCTGCTCGACATGATTAGCAAGGGCCTCTCTTTAATAGAGAAACCTGGCTTAGGATTGTTTTCCCGCACTTCTTCTTTCTAGATAGGTAGCTTCCTCTCTTCTCACTCGTCTCTCCTTCTCACCTTTCTTTACAAAGGATTTAGAGTTATAGGAAACCACTAGTGGGAGAAAGGAGGAATAAAGGAAAGAAAAAGGAAAGGAAGAAAGAAGAGAAGAGGGAGGGAGGGTAAAAGAGGGAAAGAAAAGGGAGAAAGAGAGAAAGGGGAGGTAAGCGGAGATCGAAGGAGGGGTAGGGAAAAAGGGGAAGAAAGGGAAAAAAAAGACAAAGGGAAAAAAAAAATGCACACACACGCTTCTTTAAGGATTTCACTTATTTAAGATTTTCCTCTTTTTTTTTTAGGGTTTTCACATTTTAAGGTTGAGATGGGCTGGGGTTGCTCCGGGTCGCAGTTTCTGGACTCCATCTGTCCAGATAATTGGGGTAAGGGTTCTCCAGGGTTGGGGGAGGGGTGGTCGGGGCCACTGGGTTTGGGGTGGGGAGCATTGGGGTAAAAAATAAAAAATGTCCTCATTCGCCTCATAATAATTTTTATCAATCGCAATAGCCACAACCTTGGAACCTCGATGGATCTGGTGCTGGTGCTGGTTTCTCGGCTCTCTTTTATGGGTTCCGGGTACATCGATTTGATCCACCATGAGCTCTGTAGAGGTTTTGTCCTGGAATGTCAATGGCCTGCGCGTAAGACCTAGAAGAGACAAGATTTTGCAATACCTTAGAGACTCTCCCACGCAGGTCATTGTTCTCCAGGAAACACATTTGCTAAAGGTGGAGACTGTTAGTCTTCTTAAGAATAAAAGATGGGTTGGCTCTTATGTTAGTACAAATCAGTCAGCAAATATCAGAGGGGTGTTAATCCTATTTAAAAAACAAGCTAAGGCTCGGATCTTACACCAGCTAGTTGACCCATGTGGCAGATGGGTCATTGTGAAAGTTATTATTCTGGGGTTCCAGTTTACCTTGGTTGGATACTATGGACCCAATCAAGACGATCCTTCTTTTCCTTAAGACTATCTTTTCCCATTTGTTAGACTTTCCAGACCCGGTAGTCTTGGCAGGAGACTTCAACATCATACTAAATCCTATATTAGATAAATACACCAAATAATAGAGTTGCTGCTCCTTCAAAGTCTCGGGTTTATCCTCATTAGATATGATGGTGCAAAATGGTCTCTCTGATATTTGGAGAGAAAGGTCTGGCCAGCAGTTGGGTGTTTCTATAGGAATCATAAGTACTGGCATAAATCAAGAATAGATTATGTTTTGATTAGTCAATCTCTAAGGAGTAGAGTTAAAAACATCTCCTATTTGGCATCTCATCTCTCAGACCATTCTGGCATTTTATTGGACTTAGAGTGGCCACAGTCCAACCAAGCCAGATCATGGACTTTCGATCGGACCTTACTTTTGGAGGAAGGAGATCTCTTCTTTATCCCAGGAAACCGAATTCTTTTTGAGTGTTAATCTAGATTCAGCTGCGATATCGGTCGTATGGGATTCCTTAAAGGCTTTTTGAGGGGCCAAATTACAAGTAGGATGAGTTTCAGAAATAAAAAATATAGAGAGGAGATTGTATCAATCGAAGCTAAACTGAAGGCAGCGGAGGCTGAGTTAAACAGCCAGGCATCTCCCGAAATTCAGCAAGAACGTCTGACCAACTTTAATAAACTGAAAGACCAGTTGGAGAGCACTTTGTACACCAGGCTCATCCGAAGATGGGAGGCAAGTAAGATTGCCCACCTTTGAATATGGCGAAGGGGCAGGAAAGCTCCTCGCCTGGAAAACCAAATCAGATCGGTTAAGAAACCATGATTAAGGAAATCATTAGTGAAGGCGGAGATACCATTCTTTCTTCAGATGAAGAAATTAAAGATGCCTTCCTGGATTTCTTTCAAGACATCTACCGAGAGGACAAAGTGGTAGATAGATCGATTGCCAAGGCCTGGCTGGATAAAACCTCACTTCCCTCCCTGAATCCCGAACAGCAAGATCACTTAGATCAGGAATTTGCCCAAGAAGAGGTAAGAAGGGCTATATCACTCTGTAAGAGTGGGAAGGCCGTGAGGCCCGACGGGCTCCCGGCCGAGGCTCTCATAAACTATTGAGTGATGCGATTGTTGCCTACCGTTGACAAAGACTCTTCAACCAGATATTGCAGGAAGGCCTAAAGCTCCCAGTATCATGGAATGATGCCACAATCATCTTAATCTTGAAACCTGGGAAAAACCCTTCGAGCTGTGGGTCGTATAGGCCCATTTCGCTCTTGAATGCGGATTACAAAATCTTCGCTTCAATTTTGGCGACCAGGTTGGGGCTTGTGGCGGGCGATGTTCTCCATCTCGATCAGAAGAGGGCTTTGTCAAGGGAAGGCAACTATCAGACCTCACCTATGATCTTATAGGGGCGATAGACCTGGCTTCCACTTATTCACTCCCCTTAGCTGCCATGACTTTGGATGCTACCAAGGCCTTCGACAGGGTCAACTGGATCTACCTGTCGGAGGTCATGGGAAAGGTTTAACTTAGGGGAAAAAGTTTTGCCAAACTGTTCAGCTGATATATCAGGAGCCAACTGCCGAGACTTCTTGTTAATGGTACCATCACTGAATCCTTTAAGATATCTGGGGGACTAGGCAGGGCTGCCTACTCTCCCTCTCCTTTTGACTTATATATTGAGCCGTTTGCCCAACGGCTCAGGGAAGATCTAACATTCAGGGCACGTTAGCTGGGCCCCAGCGCGATGAGCTCCACGCAGAGCGCTCTCAGCGCCCACTTTGACCATCGCCGGCCATCGCTGGAATATATAGCAAGCCGGCTCTGTATTATCCAGCGCTTAGCGCTATGGCGTACTAAATATCTCAACGATGAGCTGACTTTCCATGAAGACATCGCTGGTTTCCAGCAGATAGCTCATGGAAAGCTAGTGATAAGCCTTGATGATAGGCCCTGTGGCCTCGGCCAATCCACCTCCCACATGGCAAGTATGCACTTAGTCAGAATTTAGCTAGACGCTAAATTCCTGAGCTAAGGCAGAGTTAGCGTGATTTAAACTTATCGCTACGCCTGCGCAGCTAATATTTGACGAAGCTGCGCTTTACGATATTTCTCGCTATGACAGGCCTTCACAGCGCCATGCCTGCACTTTGGCATCTCCATTATCGATGCGAAAGCGTGAAAGCTTGGGAGCTAAGCCAGGGAAACACGGCGCAGCTAGCGTGTCCTCGTAAATAACGCGATATACCCGCCGCTATGCTGCCCGAAAACGGATGCTAAAGCGCGATAATTGCCCTCAGTCTTTCAGAAATATGGTGAGTGGGAGAGGAAGGTGGCCCTGTATGCAGATGATATCCTAGTCTTTTCTGCCAACCTGTCAACAGCATTCCCAGCAGTGATTGGTTTGGCGCAAGACTTTGGACTGGTTTCAGGCTACGAGATTAACGCTGCGAGAGACGGAAGTCATGGCCTGGAATCTAGGGGGACCCAGCATCAGTACCAGATCAGTTCCAATATGAGATATCTGGGGATCAAAATTGTCCAAGACATAACAAAGATAGCTGAGACAAATTTAACTTTGGTGGCTAAAGAGTGTCAGAAGCTGTTGAAATCTTGGGCCCAGCTTCCTTTAACTATTCTTGGGAGGGTCAACCTAGTTAAGATGTCGATACTACCTAAGGTCACTTTTCTCTTTAACTGTATCCCTCTTTATTTTAGAAAAATCTGGCCATAATTAGGCTACAGCAAGGATATCAATTCTTTTTGTCTGGGCTTACAAATCAACAAGAATAGCTTGGAAAAAGTTGAGGCGTAGGAGAGAGAGAGGGGCCTTGCTTTGCCAGATCTTCAGTTTTATGCTTGGGCCTTTCAGCCTACACATTCACGTATGCTGCTGAAAATGCCGGTTAGCACCGGAGCAGGGGGGATGTTTCTCGCCATGCTCAGGGGAGCTAACCTACCTGAGAGGGCTATCTTTTAAATTTGGGGACCCAAAGTTTTTTAAAAGTTAAGCTGAAGGTCCTTCAGGGTTTTGCTAAAACATGGACCAAACTTAGAAGTATAGTTAGGCTTAGTTATTTTTCAAGCTTGGCCCCGCTCTGGGACTCACCCGGCGCCCGGAGTGTTTGAGAGACAGACTGGCACTACCTCTTAGAGAATCTGGGCTGATGGTCTGGGGGACCTGGCCTTTGACGGTACTCTTTTCTCATGGGAACAACTTAAAGATAAAATTGGAGATGGTCTGTCAAGGTTCAAATATCTACAGCTGAGAAGCTGGGCCCAATCACAGCTTACCCTTAAGAATCCTACTAGGAAAGGCAATTTTCTAGAACACCAGCTTGTGGCTAAGCCACCTGGAAGGAAGGAGGTTTCCTTTTGGTATCAAGCCATAGTTGAGACTGTTGACGGTGAATTTAAACTGGCTGAGGAATTGTGGGGAATCTTTACCTGACCAACAGTGTGACTATCTATGGCAGAACTCTTGTAAGATCCTCCATGATTTAATTAAGCCAGCGTGGTTGAAAAGGAATCACCTGTTTACCATTCCACAGGGCTTACTTCTCCCTCAAAGGCTTTCCAAAATTGTGAAAGGCCCACCTGTTAGTTGTGAGAAATGCGGTCTGGCCCAAGCCTCCGATATACACATGTTCAAGAGTGCCCTGCTTTGATTACTTTCTGGGATAGTGTCAGCAAATTTTTGGTGGATACCCTGGGTTGTCTTATTCAGATAGACCTATCTCTGATTATTTTTGGCTTCACACACCAAGTCACGGGTCCAGCCAGATCTTTGCTTTTCTACTGCTATCTTGTTAGCCAGGAGACAAATATGTATACGATGGACAGAAGCCACTCCCCCTCTCTTTCTCAGATTGGCTGACCTCACTGCTTGTGACTTCTAAGATGGACCTAGCCAGATCATGCAGTGGAAATGAAGACAGCATTCTGGGACTTGTTGTTGTTAAGAATGGGTTCAGACTTAACAAATTAGTTTTTGTGGTTTTTTGTGGTCCCATGATTATGCTGCCTTGTTACTCTTTGGACTAAGTCGGTTACTCCCAGTCTTCCCTGGAAGTATTATGACGACTGTCATCAAAGCCCTCTTGAGCTTGGTTGAAGAGTTATCTCACCTGGTTTCATCAGCACCTAAGTCTGTCATGATACGTGTAGGCGGGTCCCTTCCGAGGTTTCTACTTCCAAATGCCTACTTTTCTCAGTTTACTGAGCAAGAGTATTGACAGGTAGGGCGTGAAGTGAAGTGAGGT
>CAWUFW010031595.1:0-15258 GCA_963921515.1 Calotriton arnoldi | reverse complement strand
CCTGACAGGTTAATGGCCATCGGAAGCAGGAAATCTGGAAGGACATCGTCCGGGCTGTCCGGTCCGTGGGGGTCTACAAGCGCCGGATCCGCAACTGCCAGAAGAGGTGGCAGGACCTTCGGGGCTGGACCCGGAGGATTGCACGGGTCCAGCTGAAGCTGTCGCCTCCTCGCAGGAGGGGCGGAACACGGACCCTGACCCCCACATGCTCCAGATCCTGGCGGTGGTCTTTCCAGACCTGGATGGGCAGCTGAAGGCCAGACAGCAGCAAGGAGGGGTGAGTCAAAGACTGCACTGTGAACTCTGTATTACATGCTTTGTGCCCTCCTCTGGCCTGGTTCAACTGCCACAGTGCAGCAGTCATGTTGTCCAGGAGCCATGTCCCTCTATTGTGCACTGCCCACTGCTCATCTGATACCCAGGTGTGGCCCTTACAGTCAGGGAATTGTGTCACTTGGGACTGTGTCCTTGCAGTTTGCTTCACTAAAGGTGGGGGACAGCATCTGTTTCCCTAACTCTGTTGTGGGCATCATGGGTGGGTCCATTGTTCACACAACGCCTGGGTTTGGACATGTGATCTGCGTGTTGCTTTGATATGCGGTCCACTTGCTGAGCTGAGCCACCACATGTGCCTGGGGTATGTGGCACACGCCCATGCAGCGGGTGGGAACAATGTTTGTGCCCCAGGAGTGTGCAGATTACGTGTGTCACACATACATAGCCAGCTATCCACTGTCCAGGGCACATCCCTCATTCATGTGGAGCAGGACAGTCATGCCTACTCCAGGCCATGCAATGCACTCTGTACTCCCACTCCCGTGTATCAGCTGACACATTGTGCACAGTGATTTGACCCCTCCGGTGTCTGCCTCTGTGTCAGTGTGCTGTGGATTAGTTGCCAGGACTGCTGGGGTGTTTCTTGGTAGGGGCTCAGCATGCCCCTGGAGATGTGACCATAGGAGACGGTACTTGTGTGTCACATAGGTGTTTGATCAGCTGCCCGTGCAGACTGGGGTATGCGAATGTGATGTTCAGGCAGCTGTTCCCCATTCACAGCAAATTGTGAGGGGCTCAGGTTCAGAGGGTAGTGTCACAGGTCTCCCATATGTCCAATAGGTGTGACCTGGACAGATGAGGTTTGAGATGATGTGTTGTGTGGGGGATGTACATGTGCACTTGTGCAGCTCCAGGACTTGCATTCCCCATGACCTACTATTGTGACACAGTGCATAGTGTTGTTGTCTGGCTGCCAAGTCATACATCACTGAGACAGTGATGTATGACTTAGCAGTCATGCCTCTGCCATGGCATGTGTCAACTTATTTGTGGTCCTGCAGGGGAGTGACATGTGCTACATGCACCCCATAGTGGCGCTGGCTATCAGGACATGGGTGCATCATGGTGTCTGTCGCTGGTATGCATCACATGCATTTCCTATTTGACTCTGGGCATCCCTTTCATCCGGAAACCTGTACTCACTCAGTGGCAAGAGCTGTGATGTGTCCACACCGTGTCCTCTGCACTGTCCAACTATTGTGTACTTGGTGCATGTGTCCACACTGGGGTGTTGCAATCCAACAGAAACCAGACAGATGGGTGCAAGGCCATGTGGGATGTGAGTGCCATGCTTGGCATCAGACTGACAATTGGCTTCTCCTGTTCAGTTAGGGCACTTTTAGCAATGTACAACTAATGATGCCAGGGCTTGCTCTGTGATGTGCTGTGCTCACAGTGGTGTGTGCGTTTGGTGCAGGTGACTGATGTCTGTCTGTTTCCCCATTGTTTGCAGATACATCCACGGAAGGGGACAGCTCCACGGACCAGGAGGAGCCAGAGAGCCAGACTGGGTCAGCAGCCGAGGAGTGGTCGGAGGGACCCAGTGGCACGGAGGGCGAGGGGAGCCACACCGAGGAATCCTCAGCACCATCCACCTCAGCTGAGGACCAGAGCAACTCGGAGGATGACTCCCTTGTGGAGGTGGGTATCAGCAGCCACCACACCCCAGCTAGTGTTGCTGTCCCCCCCACCACCAGCACCACCACCGCCCTCCCATCGGCTCCCATTCCCAAGGTCCGTGGAGGCTCCCATGTTCGGGAGCGTGTCTCCTTTGGCCCAGGCACCGCACCCCCTGCCCCTGTGTCCCCTGCTGCCCTGAGTGAGGAGTCTGTGTACCTCCTTCGCCAGCTCCATGTAGGGCAGACAGCCATGCTGAGTGTCCTCCATGCGCACACCGCACTGTTGACTCAGCTGGTGTCGTTCATGGAGGGCATCTCATCGGGCATGTCTGACCTACAGAGGGGCAACAGGTCCATGGACTCCTCCCTGACGGCAGCAGTGTCCCTCCTCAGACAGTCCCTCACCCCTCCTGCCTCTGCTCCATCCACACTCCCCAGCACCTTGCCCGTCCCAAGCACACACACACCGGCACAGGCACACACCAGCACACACACATCCAGCACACAGACACACACGCCACAAACTAAACACACATGCACGCACAGTCAGGGGACTGAAACCAGACTCACAGGGGATGGGGCCCTGGTACACACACACGCATCCACGGGCACTGCACAGTCCTCAGTTGCCTCTCCCTCCAAAGCACCCTCCCTTGCCTCACCTGCAACCCCAAAGACCCAGCGCCTCTTCCTCAGTGACCTCGGCCTCTTCCCCTCCGATCCAGCTGCCCCAGCATCCAGGGGGAAGAGGAAGCCCCCCACATGGAGCAGAGTGCCCCTCGCCCCCGGACACCCTCCCCCAGGCGCAGACAGACTGAGGCCCCCACCCGCAAGTCCCCCCGGAGTGGTAAGAGCAAGACCCCGCCGCCACCCTGCAGCTCAAGCACCAGGTCACCTTCCTCCATCCCTCAGGCCCCCACCCCACAGGTGCCCCCGCCACACCCTGCCCCAGGTTCCCCCACCCACAGATATAGCATCCCCAAGAGGCTCCGGCCTTCTCCCCTGCCACTTGCTCTCCCGGCACCACACCCCCGCTGCGCTTGTCTGTGCCACTGATGTGGTGAGGGTGTCCTCCCCCTCTGTCCAGCCCACCTTGCCTGTTCCCCATTCTCCTCCCCTGGTGGTAGGCACTGCAGTGGAGTCCACTACCACCCTGTCTGACTTGGGCACTGCAGTGGCGGACCTGTCCACTCCATCTGCGGGGTCCACTGCAGTTGTGCCGGCACCCACAACATCTGAGCCATGCCCCCAGTTGTGCCGGCACACACCATGTCAGACACCTCCACTGCAGTTGTCAGTGGCTCTCCAGCACCCACCACCCCTTCCCTGCTTCCTCCTGGTGAGCCCTGATCCTGTCCCTGCGGTGCCTGGCCTACCCCCCGGTTGCCCCTCCTAGTGGATTGTCCCTGGTTTTGTGCAGGCATGTGTAGGGTGGCATCTGCCACTGTCACCCACTTGTGACTTTGTTGATGGACTGGCCATTGGCCTTTGTTTATGTTCTACCGGACTTCTACTTTTAATGCCACATATGCTGAATAAATCAACTTTCTGTTCTCTAGTGCTTTTGCTTCTGATGTACATGATGTTGATGATGCTAACAATGCCCTTGCTGCAGTGATGGTGATATTTGGTCTCATGATTATGAAGTGTTACTGTGCAGGAACCCATGTGGTCCAGGGGTTATGTGTCCTATCCTGTGGTGTATCCATGTCATCCATAGCAGCATCTGAGGGTGTCATGTGTTCAGTATTTGGCAATGAGATTTCCTACTTAGATTGGCAACTTCACATCTGTGGCTTCCACCCCTGCACATCTGTTGTGCCTGCCATTGTTCTATTCGTCTACTTCCCTGATCGTGTGGCCATCTCCAGTGAACATGCAGGTTTGGGCATCAATGGGGAAGGACTTATCTGTGTTGTCAGTGCAACATTGCTATACAAGTGTGTTGGATCTGTGCTGATGATTCCGTTGGCACTTCCATGACCAGGCTGATGTTACGGGAGCCCTCATTTGTTGCTAATTGTTGATTGTGTGTCCCATTGCTGCCATGGTATGGTATCTGTTCACCTCACATCTGCAGTCTCCACAGGGTATCTGCCTGTGTGTGCCCATTGGTGCAAATATGTGGGTCTGCATTCGGATGGTCACTTCTGTCATTGTGTCATTGATGATTGTTGACGGTGTCAGCCCCCATGGGTGTTGTTTGTCTGCACATGGCCAAAGTTATGTCTTATTTGCACTGCAGGATTTGGCTCCCCCAATTTATGTTGCAATGGGACACATACACTACTTTGCCACTGATGTGTTTGTTGTTCTGTGACCAGGAATCATCCATGCAGTTTGGCAGTTGCACCTCTTACTTTGTCAACACTTGCCTTTTGGTCACTGTGATGATGGGGGTTTGGACCCCATTGCCACAATGTTCAAAATGTGCTGCAGCTATGGACCCCACAATTACCTTTTGGGCAATGTGATGATGGGGGTTTGGACCCCATTGCCACAATGTTCAAAATGTGCTGCAGCTATGGACCCCACACTTGCCTTTTGGTCACTGTGATGATGGGGGTTTGGACCCCATTGCCACAATGTTCAAAATGTGCTGCAGCTATGGACCCCACACTTACCTTTTGGGCAATGTGATGATGGGGGTTTGGACCCCATTGCCACAATGTTCAAAATGTGCTGCAGCTATGGACCCCACACTTGCCTTTTGGTCACTGTGATGATGGGGGTTTGGACCCCATTGCCACAATGGTCATGGCCTGCTTGCATTGTGTGTGCCACACACATATTTGTGTGGCACATGTGCTAGGGGGTCACATTGTATGTTAGAAGTCATGTTCGGTGTTGTAGGCATTTGACGCAGTCTACACACGCTTGTCATGGTGTTGGGGGATGTCTTCTTCTTGCATTCCCTAGGTTGTGGTGTGCTGGTTGTGTCATGCATTGTCCATCCTATGGGTGGGGGTGGTAGTGGTGGTAGGCATCCTGCCCCCATGGGTGAGGGTGATAGTAGTGGTAAGCATCCTGCCCCCTGGCTAAGGGTGGTAGTAGTGGTAGGCATCCTGCCCCCTGGCTAAGGGTGGTAGTAGTGGTAGGCATCCTGCCCCCCTGGGTGAGGGTGATAGTAGTGGTAAGCATCCTGCCCCCTGGCTAAGGGTGGTAGTGGTGGTAGGCATCCTGCCCCCCTGGGTGAGGGTGATAGTAGTGGTAAGCATCCTGCCCCCTGGCTAAGGGTGGTAGTAGTGGTAGGCATCCTGCCCCCTGGCTGAGGGTGGTAGTAGTGGTAGGCATCCTGCCCCCCTGGGTGAGGGTGGTAGTAGTGGTGGGCATCCTGCCCCCTGGGTGAGGGTGGTAGTAGTGGTAGGCTTCCTGCCCCCCTGGGTGAGGGTGGTAGTAGTGGTGGGCATCCTGCCCCCCTGGGTGAGGGTGATAGTAGTGGTGGGCATCCTGCCCCCCTGGCTGAGGGTGGTAGTAGTGGTAGGCATCCTGCCCCCTGGCTAAGGGTGGTAGTAGTGGTAGGCATCCTGCCCCCCTGGCTAAGGGTGGTAGTAGTGGTAGGCATCCTGCCCCCCTGGGTGAGGGTGGTAGTAGTGGTGGGCATCCTGCCCCCCTGGGTGAGGGTGATAGTAGTGGTAGGCATCCAGCCCCCCTGGCTAAGGGTGGTAGTAGTGGTAAGCATCCTGCCCCCCTGGCTAAGGGTGGTAGTAGTGGTGGGCATCCTGCCCCCCTGGGTGAGGGTGGTAGTAGTGGTGGGCATCCTGCCCCCTGGGTGAGGGTGGTAGTAGTGGTGGGCATCCTGCCCCCCTGGCTAAGGGTGGTAGTAGTGGTAGGCATCCTGCCCCCCTGGCTAAGGGTGGTAGTAGTGGTAGGCATCCTGCCCCCCTGGGTGAGGGTGGTAGTAGTGGTGGGCATCCTGCCCCCTGGGTGAGGGTGATAGTAGTGGTAGGCATCCAGCCCCCTGGCTAAGGGTGGTAGTAGTGGTAAGCATCCTGCCCCCCTGGCTAAGGGTGGTAGTAGTGGTGGGCATCCTGCCCCCCTGGGTGAGGGTGGTAGTAGTGGTGGGCATCCTGCCCCCTGGGTGAGGGTGGTAGTAGTGGTGGGCATCCTGCCCCCCTGGCTAAGGGTGGTAGTAGTGGTAGGCATCCTGCCCCCCTGGGTGAGGGTGGTAGTAGTGGTGGGCATCCTGCCCCCCTGGGTGAGGGTGGTAGTAGTGGTAGGCATCCTGCCCCCTGGCTAAGGGTGGTAGTAGTGGTAAGCATCCTGCCCCCTGGCTGAGGGTGGTAGTAGTGGTGGGCATCCTGCCCCCCTGGGTGAGGGTGGTAGTAGTGGTAGGCATCCTGCCCCCTGGCTAAGGGTGGTAGTAGTGGTAGGCATCCTGCCCCCCTGGGTGAGGGTGGTAGTAGTGGTGGGCATCCTGCCCCCTGGGTGAGGGTGGTAGTAGTGGTGGGCATCCTGCCCCCTGGCTGAGGGTGGTAGTAGTGGTAGGCATCCTGCCCCCCTGGGTGAGGGTGGTAGTACTGGTGGGCATCCTGCCCCCCTGGGTGAGGGTGGTAGTAGTGGTAGGCATCCTGCCCCCTGGCTAAGGGTGGTAGTAGTGGTAAGCATCCTGCCCCCTGGCTAAGGGTGGTAGTAGTGGTGGGCATCCTGCCCCCCTGGGTGAGGGTGGTAGTAGTGGTAGGCATCCTGCCCCCTGGCTAAGGGTGGTAGTAGTGGTAGGCATCCTGCCCCCTGGCTAAGGGTGGTAGTAGTGGTAGGCATCCTGCCCCAACTGGCTAAGGGTGGTAGTAGTGGTAGGCATCCTGCCCCCCTGGGTGAGGGTGGTAGTAGTGGTAGGCATCCTGCCCCCCTGGGTGAGGGTGGTAGTAGTGGTGGGCATCCTGCCCCCCTGGGTGAGGGTGATAGTAGTGGTGGGCATCCTGCCCCCTGGCTAAGGGTGGTAGTAGTGGTAGGCATCCTGCCCCCCCTGGCTAAGGGTGGTAGTAGTGGTAAGCATCCTGCCCCCCTGGCTAAGGGTGGTAGTAGTGGTGGGCATCCTGACCCCCTGGGTGAGGGTGGTAGTGGTGGTAGGCATCATGCCACCCGTTGGGTAGGGGTGGTGGTGCGCATTCAGGCCCCTGTGTGCATATGTGGCATTGGTGATGGGCATCCCGCCCCTATGGTGCTGCTGTTGCTGGTGTAAGTATATTCTGCATCCCTGTGTGTGTGTGTGATGTGTCGTGTATGTGTTGTATGTGTTTTGTGGTTGGTGTCTGGCTTACCTTCTGCGCCGTACGCGTCCGTGCCTGTTCCGGTAGTAAATGTAGAATATTGGTATGATCGGGACGAAGGGATTCATGGTTGGTTCGTGTCGTTCGTCCTTCTCGTTGCTTCGCGTCGTCCTCGTCGCTTCGCCTCATCCTCGTCGCTGCCGTGTTCGTCTCGTAGCCGTGGATCGTGTTGTGGCGCGAATCGGAGCTTATGTGCGCCTCTCCCGGATGCTTTGACGTGCCGTGCGTAGCGACGGGTTCGGCGCGTACGGAAAGCGCATCGTACTTGTCCGGCCGGACGGGGCTGCATTTTTCCTTCCGTGCGACTCGATTCGGCGTTTCCGGATTCGCCTCGGTCGGAGAACAGGACCTGGTTTGGGTGAGTACGGCTCGGCCGGATTCTTTGCTGTTGTGCGCATCGTACTTGCTCGTTCGGTGTGCTGTACGGATCGGTCGGGAAACAGGCTTTCGCATGGCTTTTTTTCCGACCGAATGGTGTTGGGTGCGCCTCCGACCGAGATCGGAATCGGCCCCTACATGTCTACAAATATAGATTTTATCGTTTGTCACGGTTTTTATGTATTGTCTTTTTTGAGCACATTTCGTTGTTTTCAGTGTTATTCACAGTAGTAATATGAAATAATGTCCAGTGTCATGTTTGAGTTATATGTATTGTATTTGCTATATGTCACACAATTAAGTTGCTTATGTTATTTTTTGTTGTACTTGTTTCAGCCCTGATGAAGTTCATATATTGAACGAAACGCGTTGGCTGATGCTGTGCTTAAATTTTAAGGATTGTGAAAAATAAAGACGGATATATATATTTTTTTGATCACGGAGATACTGACTGTGCTTCTTTATTGATTTGAATTTGATTGGTTAGTGCACCGCCCCACTGTTCTTCACAATATGGGGAGGATACTCACGGGCCTACAAGGGAGAATAAACTTTTGGAATACACTAAAACTGTCTCTGATGGGAAAAATTGGTTTAAGAAAAATGGTGGTACTGCCCAGATGCCTTTATACCATGCAAGGGTCCTTCTATGAAACACCGCACAGAGTATTCAAGGAGCTAGATGTACTTCTCACACAGCTCCTGTGGAATGGGAAACGCTGCAGGGTAAGTTTGGAGATGATGAAAAGACAATGGGACAAAGGGGGTTAGAAAATTCCAGATTTAGAGTTATACTACCTGGCGTCGCAATTACAGCATGCTATAGCTTGGCTGGATACGGACCCCTCCTGGGAGCGGTCCCTGTTTGCTGGCTCCTATGATGGGCAGCAGCTGGGAGCACTTCTTTGGACAACCGGGACGCAACAGGCGAGGTACCCCCCACTGATTGGGCTAATGGCTAGACTATGGGACAGGACGACTAAACTATTTAAGGGGGGGCCATATGCACCAGAGGCAGATATTTGGAACATGCCGCAGTTTGCTCAAATAGAACTAGTAATGTCGGCTGAAAAATGGAAAGAGTGGGGTTGCCTGATGTTGTCAGACCTATACCCTGAAAATAGGTTTATCACTTATCAAAATGCGGTAGACACGTTTTAAATGGGGGCGGGGCAATTCTTGCAATATGCCAAGATAGCAGCTACGGCCCAACAACTTTGGCCGACATTTCCAGAAGCCCCAGAACACACACGTACATTGGTCACTATGATTGCAATGGCGGGAGGCCGGAAACTGGTCACTCACTTGTACAGGGCACTCAGAGAAGATAAAAAGATTAAACCCCTGATGGTGGAGGAGAAATGGCAGGAGATCAGTCCGCAAGTGATAACGACAAGAGAGTGGGGAAAATTCCATGAAAATGTCTGCAGAGTGTCAGTGTGTAGCAGATCTAAACAAATACAATACAATATGGTTCACATGACTTACCTTTCACCCAGGCGGTTACACGCCATAAATGTATCTCGAGACCCGAAATGCCCCCGATGTCAGCATGCACAGGCAGACTTTGTGCATATGGTATGGTATTGCCAACTAATACAAACATATTGGGCTGTCTTCCTAGAACAACTGAACAGAATAACGGGGTGGACGATAGCCTTAGAGATAAAGCCCTGTCTTCTTGGGTGGATCCCCAAGAATCCCAAGCGTAAAACGAGTAGGCGATTTCTGATTCTGGGGCTCACGATAGCTAAGAGGCAAATAGCAATACACTGGCTGGCCCCGCAGGGACCGCAGGTGGATAAATGGAGAAAAGATTTAAAAGAATGGGCGTTGGCTGAGGAAGAACATATGAGGAAAACTAGGACAGATGATAAACTCCTGGATGTGCTGTCGGTGTGGGGGGCTATGGTACAAGAGATAGAGGAGCCTGCCCCGCACTCTACAGGCGAAGCACAGGACAGGGAACATCACAATAGAAGTGCTACTCATAGTCAGGCAACGGGGGGGACACCCAAAGACCAAGTTACTGAAAGAATTTTATTATCGATCTGGCAGGAACTGGTAAAGGGGGGGAGTTAGATGGGGTGTTAAGTTGGTAGTCAATCTATTTAAGCTCAAAACTGAATCTCCGCCGGGAGAACATGTAACAGAAATATCCTCTCTTTGTATTGAAATAATGAACCTACAGTGTACATGTGTGATACAAGTCTGTATATGAGCATTGACTATGTTTTTGAAACAATAAAGAAAACTTACAAAAAAAAAAAACTATTACACTGTATGCCAGCACCTGTCTTCCCACTACCAGAGGTCGAAGTGGGCGGAATTGGAGGGGCACAACATGCCCTTACATTATTGACTCATGAAAAACTGTTCCCTTACTTTTTGTAAAAAGAGAACCGTCCGGGAAAGTTAATTCTGATAGTTTAAACAGGCACGGTCTGGGCAGGTGAACGCGGTAGGGCGGGGGTTGTAATGCGACATACGATGGGTTAGTGAACATAAAATAAATAAATAAAACCACTTACCTTGCGCTCACCGCATCACTGAGTCGATGATGTGGCGAGAGCAAAGTAAGTGGTTGCATGTCGCCTTCCACCCCTCAGCCCCACCACGCTTACCTGCACAGCCCATCCCTGAGCTTAAATGCTTCTGCTGAAGTGTCATTCAGTGAGTCTCCGGGGCTGCGAAACCGAAGCTGGGGAGACAGCGAAACAAGAAACAAGCCTTCTTGACAGGGATTCTGCTTGCCTGAAAGAATTATAAATGTGCGCAATGAGTGAATTTTGCAAATGTAAGGGATTCTTGAGAGCCAGTACTGGCTTTAACTGATTGAATCACTCGAAGTTTCGTGATGACAAAGATTTATTATTTTTGAGTGGCATTGCAAAGAGTTAACATCTGAGCTGTGAAGTGCATCGTTTTAATTTTAATTGAATTTATCTTGCACTTACTACCCCTGACATGGTGTTAAAGGGACTTTTATGTAAAAAAACAATTCTTTATGTACAGCCTGGATATTACTAAAATCTTTATTTTGGAAACACTTTTTTGTCTTAAAACTTTTTGTTCAGTTTGGAGCAGTCTATCTTATACTGTGTGTAATGCAAGTTTAAAATAATGACTTACATATTGACAATGCATTCTATCACAGGCTGTGACCTCGTAGCACTAAAATACACAAGTCACAATTCTCCACTGAATCAATCAAGATTTAATTCTGTGGCTCTCTAGTTATAGACACAGACCTCTGCAGTGCATTAACTAATAGAGGTTTCAAAATGTACTGTAGTGCATTTCCCACTGAGTAACATCTTTTTATATTTATTTTTCATTTAAGCTGCACTTTTTTATATGTAGCTACCTGATTGTGAAAGACTACAAAAACTTACAGAATATTTTGTTTTTTTTAGCCACACCTTTGACCCCGCCACCTACACTGACCCCGCCCCATTGCATGCAGCATCACAGTTACCATACTTTTTTTAATGCACTTCGACCGCTGCCCACTACACTCTATCCTGCTTGACTATACAACACTTCGCTTTACGGTATTCCCCTCTACACCACTCCACTCTATGCCACTCACTTCATCCTATTCATCTCTATCAGTGGCAACCTTCTACTAAGGCAGAGGAGCGTCGCCTCACTGCTTCTGTGCAGTGCAACAAAGGAAAAATAAAATGATAATAACAGGAGTTATTATCATTTAATTTTCTCTATGGAGCCAGGTTGGGAGGGGCGGGCTGGGCTTCTGTCACAGTGCAGGAGGAGGGGTGGTATATGCACCTGAAGTGCGCATGGCAGTTTGGCTGGTCGTCTTGGGCCAGTCAAACAGTCATGCGCACTTAGCATGTTCTCCACCGGGCTGTAATGCACAGCCTGGGTGGAGATCATGCAGAGACTCGCAGTCCTCAACTGAGCGTCAAACCAGAGTGCTCAGACAAATCCTGACACTGCTGTCATGGTGACGGCAGCTTGTGATTATCTTAGGAGAGCCTGGGTGCTTCCTGCTTCTGGGAGCGAGGAGCAGAGGACGACGAGAAGCTGCGGCGTGAACAGGTAAGTGGTCTTTATTTTTATTTTTCATCCCCCCCTCCCCGCCACCCTTGTTCCACAGAAGCCATTACTGCTCTCTATGCCACTCCACCCTACGCCACTCCACTCTACACCACACCACTGTATGCCACTCCACTCTAAGCAACTCCACATTACCCCACTCCAGTGTGCATTATTCCGCTGTACGCCACTCCACCGTTTGCCACTCTACTCTGTGCCAGTTCACTCTACACCACTCCACCCTATGCCACTCCACTCTACACTAATGCACTCTATGCCACTCCATTCTACAACACTCCAGTCTGCGCAATTCAACTCTAGGCTATTCCACTCTACGCAATTCCACTGTGCGCAACTGCACTTTACAATAAAGCTTTATTGCATCCATTCTAGGTTTATAATAAATGTATAAAATCATTTTACATAAAAATATTTTAATATAATCAACTTTAATAATTTTCCACAGACTCCATGAGATAAAGTCAGCACCTAGATATAACTTTACACTTTAAACTCTGAAATGATAACTACCAAAAAAGTGTAAAATAACTACATAGCGCAGTAGAATATTTACATGTAAATAAATGTTCTTTTTTTATTAGGTCCCTGTGTGTTTTAGAATCTATTCATCATCTGGAGCAGTGTGCTGCATGCTATGATGTACTTGGAGATCAGGAGAGTGATAATTAGTCCCTTTACCAATAAAATGTTTCTCTTATAGGCACACTGTTTAAGAATGAGTCACTGTTACACTCGTCCTGATGCCTTACAAAAACGCATTTCTGTGGATAGATTAGCTACGGCTCGCCGTCTTCAGGCCTACTTAGCTACTGAATTGTCATGTAATGGAGGAAATATGGTAAAATGAAGAATATAGTGAGGCGAGGCCTGAGGTATATGCTTTAAGATAAAAGTAAATTATTCCTCTTCCTCATATTTTATTAGAAAGTAAAAAGGCAGGGTAATCAGGCATATGCTAATTTAGTAATACTTAAAGGCCTTCTAGGACAAAAAGCTCCAGGAAGCGAGAACCCTATCATATATTGATGTTTTTGAGGAATTTTCTCCCCATGATAGTGCTCGCAGAGATTTGTGAAAAGAACAGATGATGGACGGAATGTTATATTAATTAAACATTCACCCCAAGTCACAGATCTGGGTTTAATCCATCTTTTTTTGTACGCCACACAATTCCAGTTTAGGCCCAGCCATATGCAAATCAGTCTTGACCCTGTGCCCCATGGGAACAGTCCAGCCCGAACTGCCAGGCCAGGTCCTCCCTGGACCAGAAAAAAGCATTGTGGGACCGGTTATGTGGTAACACCCCTCATCAGCCAGGCTAGCTTGAATCTGGTGACATAGCGAGCACGAGATTTGTGGGCATACCAATTAAAATGAAAGAATGCTGAGATACTGTAATTCTCATAAGGGGACTGTCACATTTTACCGAGCTGTGTAATTCCATGAAACCTAGGTGGACAAATCTGGAAAATATCCGGTGTTCGAACTGTCAAGGAAACTTTCCAATTACGTTTGTCCTTGGAAAATATAGAATTATAAAGGACGATAGTTGTTTCTTCATTTTTTTTTTAATTCAACATGTTTTACGAAGGTTATTTGATATGTATATTTTACAAGGTGGAATTTTTACATTCACTTTTGTATGAGGTTCATTAACTACATATTTAAGAAAAAAATTATTCCAATGAAAAGGACGCGTAATTGGTAATTGTAATATTCAACTGAATCTAATGTTTACTATTTATGAATTTCTCTGCATTTTCTGCTCTTAATTCCTTGTCAATCCTAGATTCTACATGGAAAGATTGTCCCAAAACAGACCGGATACAAAAAAATTATATAAAATGTGTTGATGGCTTATTGGCAACAGAAAATGGGGTTTCTGGAAGAACGAGGGTGCTTCTGTGTCTGTTTAATCCGAAAAATATTCACATTTATGCTGTGACAAGATCGTGACCATTAACGTGCTTCCCTCCTGCAGACCTGTTTTTCAGCGGGAAGCTGCCCCTGGGGACCTTTTTAACGATGGCCTCTGTGTTATAATGCATATGCCAGTGGCTGCATAATAGTTCAACAACAGGCTGCAATCCCATTAGGAGAACATATATGAGATGCGTCACTTGCTAATCATGACACAATTTAAACTCGCATTATTTCCGTTTTCTTAGTATTTTGCCATTTATTGCTCTCGGTTTCCAATTTAGAGCTCAAAATCGAATTCGACTTCACAAATGACTTGCAATTATAGTATGATTTACATATCTTATTGAGAATCACAACTCTGGGGGTATGTATGGCATGCGCTCATCCGAATCCCAGACCTATTATTTAGAGAGACAGACATTTTCGCGTGTTAACGAGCTCTAATCGATTCCATTATTTTTTCAAGCATTCTCCACAAAACCGTTCACCATTGAGTCGAAATGAGTGATTGCCACCTCCTATCTCTCTTTCCCGCGCCTTTTTTGCCAGTCTCACTCCATAATCTAGAAGCCATATGGAACTAATATACCTCCCGCTGCCAAATCTGTTTTTCCTGAGCTTCCTCCCCTCCCTTAACTTGTAATCGTTTTACTGTGGTAATTACGCGTCTACATATCTCATCTCGCGGCATCTTTGTGTCCCACTGTGGAAACAAATACAATCCGTACATTTTCTCTGATTCATGAAGTATTAAAGATGGAATTAATTCATTAATGTAAGCTATAATACGTGGCAACCTGCAAACCCTGTATAACAGTTCGTCTCTGATTCCCCCTTTAGAGATGAGTTGGGATGTCTCTAATTATCTGTATAACGAACTGGCACATCTGCTCAAATTAATTATAGAGGGCCTTATTTATGGGCTTTTGCCGTAGGGCAGCGCCGCAGTCCTCCATGCTGCTCTGCCGTATGGCAAAACAAAGGGGCATATGTACAACCCCCTATCGCCACCACAGCGTCACTTTTACAGACATTGTGGTGGCGATAGGGGCTGCGCCTTATTTACAAGTCAGCGTTAAGCCACTTAACGTGGCTTTACGTTGCCTTGTAAATAAGGCCCCCTTTCACACTATGGTTAGCGTGAAAGGGGTGGGCAGTGGGTGTTGCGGTGGGCGTTCCACCGCAACACCCATTGTTTTTTACGCTGCCCCCTATGTACAAGAGTGGCGTACATAAGAGGCAGCGCCAAAATTAAGACCAGGAAAAACCTAGGGTCTTATGTACAAGCCCCTATTGCCACCACAACGTCACCTATAGTGACGTTGTGGTGGCGATAGGGGCTGCGCCTTATGTACAAGGCAGTGTTAACCCACTTAACGTGTCTTAACTCTGCCTTGTACATAAGGTCTAGCATGAAAGGGGTGGGCAGTGGGGGTGTTGCGGTGGGCGTTCCACCGCAACACCCATTCATTTTGATGCTGCCCCCTATGTACAAGGGTGGCGTACATAGAAGGGAGCGCCAAAATTAAGACCAGGTAAAAACTGGTCTTAAGTTGGCGAAACGAGGAGAAATGCATTATTTCTCCTCGTTTTTGCTTTTTCTATGTGTGCTGCTGTTAGAAATGGGGGTCTCTAGTTGGCAGAGGTAA
>CAWUFW010031594.1:7500-15261 GCA_963921515.1 Calotriton arnoldi | reverse complement strand
CACTGCCCGAACACCACTGCCCTAAACCCTGAAACACCACCCCCAGCAAGACCCCCTACACTGCCCGAACACCACTGCACTGCCCTAAACCCTGAAACACCAGCCCCAGCACGACCCCCTACACTGCCTGAACACCACTGCACTGCCCTAAACCCTGAAACACCACCCCAGCATGACCCCCTACACTGCCCGAACATCACTGCACTGCCCTAAACCCTGAAACACCAGCCCCAGCACAACCCCATACACTGCCCGCACACCACTGCACTGCCCTAAACCCTGAAACACCAGCCCCAGCACAACCCCGTACACTGCCCAAACACCACTGCACTGCCCTCAACCCTGAAACACCAGCCCCAGCACGACCGCCTACACTGCCCGAAAACTACTGCACTGCCCTAAACCCTGAAACACCACCCCCAGCAAGACTACCTACACTGGCCGAACACCACTGCACTGCCCTAAACCCTGAAACACCACCCCCTGCACGACCCCCTACACTGCCCAAACACTACTGCACTGCCCTAAACCCTGAAACACCACCCCTCAGCACGACACCCTACACTGCCCGAACACCACTGCACTGCCCTAAGCCCTGAAACACCACCCCAGCACGACCCCCTACACTGCCCGAACACCACTGCACTGCCCTAAACCCTGAAACACCACCCCTAGCACGACCCCCTACACTGCCCGAACACCACTGCACTGCCCTAAACCCTGAAACACCACCCCCTTCACGACCCCCTACACTGCCCGAACACCACTACACTGCCCTAAACCCTGAAACACCACCCCCAGCATGACCTCCTACACTGCCCGAACACCACTGCCCTGCCCTAAACCCTGAAACACTACCCCCAGCAAGACCCCCTACACTGCCCGAACACCACTGCACTGCCCTAAACCCTGAAACATCACCCCCAGCAAGACCCCCTACACTGCCCGAAAACCACTGACCAAAACCCTGAAACACCACCCCCAGCACGACCCCCTACACTGCCCGAACACCACTGCACTGCCCTAAACCCTGAAACACTACCCTCAGCATGACCCCATACACTGCCCGAACACCACTGCTCTGCCCAAAACCCTGAAACACCAGCCCCAGCACGACCCCCTACACTGCCCGAACACCACTGCACTGCCCTAAACCTTGAAACACCAGCCCCTGCACGACCCCCTACACTGCCCGAACACCACTGCACTACCCTAAACCCTGAAACATCACCCCCAGCACGACCCCCTACACTGCCCGAGCACCACTGCACTGCCCTAAACCCTGAAACACCAGCCCCAGCACGACCCCCTACACTGCCTGAAAACCACTGCACTGCCCTAAACCCTGAAACACCAGCCCCAGCACGACCACCTACACTGCCCGAACACCACTGCACTGCCCTAAACCCTGAAACACCAGCCCCAGCACGACCCCCTACACTGCCCGAACACCACTGCACTGCCCTAAACTGTGAAACACCAGCCTCAGCACGACCCCCTACACTGCCTGAACACCACTGCACTGCCCTGAACCCTGAAACACCACCCCGTGCATGACCACCTACACTGCCCGAACACCACTGCACTGCCCTAAACCCTGAAACACCACCCACAGCGCAACCCCCTACACTGCCCGAACACCACTGCACTGCCCTAAACCCTGAAACACCACCCCCTGCACAACCCCCTACACTGCTCGAACACTACTGCACTGCCCTAAACCCAGAAACACCATCCCCAGCACGACCCCCTATACTGCACGAACACCACTGCACTGCCCTAAAGCCTGAAACACTACCCCCAGCAAGACCCCCTACACTGCCCGAACACCACTGCACTGCCCTAAACCCTGAAACATCACCCCCAGCAAGACCCCCTACACTGCCCGAACACCACTGCCCTAAACCCTGAAACACCACCCCCAGCAAGACCCCCTACACTGCCCGAACACAACTGCACTGCCCTAAACCCTGAAACACCAGCCCCAGGATGACCCCCTACACTGCCCGAACACCACTGCACTGCCCTAAACCCTGAAACACCACCCCCTGCACGACCCACTACACTGCCCGAACACCACTGTACTGCCCTAAACCCTGAAACCCCACCCCCAGCATGACCCCCTACACTGCCAGAACACCACTGCACTGCCCTAAACCCTGAAATACCACCCCCTGTACGACCCCCTACACTGCCCGAACACTACTGCACTGCCCTAAACCCTGAAACACCACCCCCAGCACGACCCCCTACACTGCACGAACACCACTGCACCGCCCTAAACCCTGAAACACTACCCCCAGCATGACCCCCTACACTGCCCGAACACCACTACACTGCCCTAAACCCTGAAACACCACCCCCAGCATGACCCCCTACACTGCCCGAACACCACTGCACTGCCCTAAACCCTGAAACATCACCCCCAGCAAGACCCCCTACACTGCCCGAAAACCACTGACCTAAACCCTGAAACACCACCCCCAGCACGACCCCCTACACTGCCCGAACACCACTACACTGCCCTAAACCCTGAAACACCACCCCCAGCATGACCCACTACACTGCCCGAACACCACTGCCCTGCCCTAAACCCTGAAACACTACCCCCAGCAAGACCCCCTACACTGCCCGAACACCACTGCACTGCCCTAAACCCTGAAACATCACCCCCAGCAAGACCCCCTACACTGCCCGAAAACCACTGACCTAAACCCTGAAACACCACCCCCAGCACGACCCCCTACACTGCCCGAACACCACTGCACTGCCCTAAACCCTGAAACACTACCCTCAGCATGACCCCCTACACTGCCCGAACACCACTGCTCTGCCCAAAACCCTGAAACACCAGCCCCAGCACGACCCCCTACACTGCCCGAACACCACTGCACTGCCCTAAACCTTGAAACACCAGCCCCTGCACGACCCCCTACACTGCCCGAACACCACTGCACTACCCTAAACCCTGAAACATCACCCCCAGCACGACCCCCTACACTGCCCGAGCACCACTGCACTGCCCTAAACCCTGAAACACCAGCCCCAGCACGACCCCCTACACTGCCTGAAAACCACTGCACTGCCCTAAACCCTGAAACACCAGCCCCAGCACGACCGCCTACACTGCCCGAACACCACTGCACTGCCCTAAACTGTGAAACACCAGCCTCAGCACGACCCCCTACACTGCCTGAACACCATTGCACTGCCCTGAACCCTGAAACACCAGCCCTAGCACAACACCCTACACTGCCCGAACACCACTGCACTGCCCTAAACCCTGAAACACCACCCCGTGCATGACCACCTACACTGCCCGAACACCACTGCACTGCCCTAAACCCTGAAACACCACCCACAGCGCAACCCCCTACACTGCCCGAACACCACTGCACTGCCCTAAACCCTGAAACACCACCCCCTGCACAACCCCCTACACTGCTCGAACACTACTGCACTGCCCTAAACCCAGAAACACCATCCCCAGCACGACCCCCTATACTGCACGAACACCACTGCACTGCCCTAAACCCTGAAACACTACCCCCAGCAAGACCCCCTACACTGCCCGAACACCACTGCACTGCCCTAAACCCTGAAACATCACCCCCAGCAAGACTCCCTACACTGCCCGAACACCACTGCCCTAAACCCTGAAACACCACCCCAGCAAGACCCCCTACACTGCCCGAACACAACTGCACTGCCCTAAACCCTGAAACACCAGCCCCAGCACGACCCCCTACACTGCCCGAACACCACTGCACTGCCCTAAACCCTGAAACACCACCCCCTGCACGACCCACTACACTGCCCGAACACCACTGTACTGCCCTAAACCCTGAAACCCCACCCCCAGCATGACCCCCTACACTGCCAGAACACCACTGCACTGCCCTAAACCCTGAAACACCACCCCCTGCACGACCCCCTACACTGCCCGAACACTACTGCACTGCCCTAAACCCTGAAACACCACCCCCAGCACGACCCCCTACACTGCACGAACACCACTGCACCGCCCTAAACCCTGAAACACTACCCCCAGCAAGACCCCCTACACTGCCCGAACACCACTGCACTGCCCTAAACCCTGAAACATCACCCCCAGCAAGACCCCCTACACTGCCCGAACACCACTGCCCTAAACCCTGAAACACCACCCCCAGCAAGACCCCCTACACTGCCCGAACACCACTGCACTGCCCTAAACCCTGAAACACCAGCCCCAGCACGACCCCCTACACTGCCTGAACACCACTGCACTGCCCTAAACCCTGAAACACCACCCCAGCATGACCCCCTACACTGCCCGAACATCACTGCACTGCCCTAAACCCTGAAACACCAGCCCCAGCACAACCCCGTACACTGCCCGCACACCACTGCACTGCCCTAAACCCTGAAACACCAGCCCCAGCACAACCCCGTACACTGCCCAAACACCACTGCACTGCCCTCAACCCTGAAACACCAGCCCCAGCACGACCGCCTACACTGCCCGAAAACTACTGCACTGCCCTAAACCCTGAAACACCACCCCCAGCAAGACTACCTACACTGGCCGAACACCACTGCACTGCCCTAAACCCTGAAACACCACCCCCTGCACGACCCCCTACACTGCCCAAACACTACTGCACTGCCCTAAACCCTGAAACACCACCCCTCAGCACGACACCCTACACTGCCCGAACACCACTGCACTGCCCTAAGCCCTGAAACACCACCCCAGCACGACCCCCTACACTGCCCGAACACCACTGCACTAAACCCTGAAACACCACCCCTGCACGACCCCCTACACTGCCGGAACACCACTGCACTGCCCTAAACCCTGAAACACCACCCCAGCATGACCCCCTACACTGCCCTAACACCACTGCACTGCCCTAAACCCTGAAACATCACCCCCAGCACAACCCCCTACACTGCCTGAGCACCATTGCTCTGCCCTAAACCCTGAAACACTAGCCCCAGCACGACCCCCTACACTGCCCGAACACCACTGCACTGCCCTAAACCCTGAAACACCAGCCCCAGCAAGACCCCCTACACTGCCCGAACACCACTGCATCCCTAGACTCTGAAACACCAGCCCCAGCAAGACCCCCTACACTGCCCGAACACCACTGCACTGCCCTAAACCCTGAAACACCAGCCCCAGCATGACCCCCTACACTGCCCGAACACCACTGCACTGCCCTAAACCCTGAAACACCAGCCCCAGCACGACCCACTACACTGCCCTAACACCACTGCACTGCCCTAAACCCTGAAACACCAGCCCCAGCATGACCCCCTACACTGCCCGAACACCACTGCACTGCCCTAAACCCTGAAACACCAGCCCCAGCACCACCCCCTACAATGCCTGAACACCACTGTACTGCCCTAAACCCTGAAACACCACCCCCTGCACCGCCCCCTACACTGCCCGAACACCACTGCACTGCCCTAAACCCTGAAACACCACCCCCTGCACGACCCCCTACACTGCCCGAACACCACTGCACTGCCCTAAACCCTGAAACACCACCCCCTGCACCACCCCCTACACTGCCCGAACACCACTGCACTGCCCTAAACCCTGAAACACCACCCCCTGCACCGCCCCCTACACTGCCCGAACACCACTGCACTGCCCTAAACCCTGAAACACCACCCCCAGCATGACCCCCTTTACTGCTCGAACACCACTGCACTGCCCCAAACCCTGAAACACCACCCCCAGCATGACCCCCTACACTGCCCGAACACCACTGCCCTAAACCCTGAAACACCACCCCTGCACAACCCCCTACACTGCCCGAACACCACTGCACTGCCCTAAACCCTGAAACACCACCCCCTGCACGACCCCCTACACTGCCCGAACACCACTGCACTGCCCTAAACCCTGAAACACCACCCCCAGCACGACCCCCTACACTGCCCGAACACCACTGCACTGCCCTAAACCCTAAAACACCACCCCCAGCACGACCCCCTACACTGCCCGAACACCACTGCACTGCCCTAAACCCTAGAACACTACCCCCAGCATGACCCCCTACACTACCCGAACACCACTGCACTACCCTAAACCCTAAAATACTCCCCCAGCACGACCCCCTACACTACCCGAACACGACTGCACTGCCCTAAACCCTAAAACACTCCCCCAGCACGACCCCCTACACTACCCGAACACCACTGCACTGCCCTAAACCCTAAAACACTCCCCCAGCACGACCCCCTACACTACCCAAACACCACTGCACTACCCTAAACCCTAAAACCCTAAAACACTAA
This sequence comes from Calotriton arnoldi, assembly GCA_963921515.1. NCBI lineage: Eukaryota > Metazoa > Chordata > Amphibia > Caudata > Salamandridae > Calotriton > Calotriton arnoldi. The sequence continues at coordinate 8,964 of CAWUFW010031594.1, read as the reverse complement.
CCCCAGCACAACCCCCTACACTACCCAAACACCAATGTACTACCCTAAACCCTAAAACACTCCCCCAGGACGACTCCCTACACTACCCAAACACCACTGCACTACCCTAAACCCTAAATCTACCCCCAGCATGACCCCCTACACTACACAAACACCACTGCACTACCCTAAACCCTAAATCTACCCCCAGCATGACCCCCTACACTACACAAACACCACTGCACTACCCTAAACCCTAAAACACTACCCCCAGCACGAGCCTCTTCACTACCTAAACACAACTGCACAATTTGTTACAGGCGTTGCAACGCAGGCCTGTGGTGCTTACTGGAAGTACCTGGTGGGCTGGTTGGGCCCCAGGGACTCTCAGGATTCAAGGTGACCTAATCCCCCAACTTAAAACGCGCCACAGGGCGCGTTTGCACAGTGGTGGAGGGAGGGGGCGTGGCCTCAGGTGACATGTGCGCAAACACGCCCTGTGGTGCGTTTTAAGTTGGGGAGTTAATTCCTTTGAATCCTGGGGGCCAACTAGCCCACCAGGTACCTTCAGTAAGCACAACAGAGTTGCGTTGCAGAGAGGTGAAAAAGGTGCGTGGCCTCGGAACGCCTCTCTGCAACTCAGCTCTGTGGTCCTAACTGTAGGTACCTGGGGGCTAGTTGGGCCCCAGGGACCCTCAGGATTCAAGGGGACTTAATCCCGCAACTTAAAACGCGCCATGGGGCGCGTTTGCACACATGTCACCTCAGGCCCCCCTCCCTTCACCTCTGGTTAGTCAGAGTCAGTTACCACCAGTACCCGTCTGAAAAAGTTGTGGGCACAGGATGATTTTGCAACAAGGCCTCTTTCTGCTCCTCTGTTGGTTCTTTCTGCACATCTTTTGCTTCTTTCTGTGCGTTTTTTCTTCTTTCTTCACATGTCCTACCTCTGTTGGCATAGTTAGAAACTAGCATTTAAAAAACCTTTGAAATTCACTTAAAAAATCATAGGTTTCAAGCACGTTATAGTTAGAAATTAGCATTTAAAAAACCTTTGAAATTCACTGAAAAAACCATAGGTTTCAGGCACGTTATAGTTAGAAATTAGCATTTAAAAACCTTTGAAATTCACTGAAAAAACCATAGGTTTCAGGCACGTTATAGTTAGAAATTAGCATTTAAAAAACCTTTGAAATTCACTGAAAAAACCATAGGTTTCAGACACGTTATAGTTAGAAATTAGCATTTAAAAAACCTTTGAAATTCACTGAAAAAACCATAGGTTTTAGGGACAGTTATAGTTAGTTGGACATTGCACTCGTACAAAACCCGTGAAATTCCCCTGTTATAGTTAGTTCAGCTAACTATAACTCGCGCCCCGCAATGCACTGCTGATGACGTCACATATTACATCACTCATGACATGGTCAGTGACATCACTGATGACATCACTGATGACATCTCAAATGACATCACTGATGACATCAT
>CAWUFW010031594.1:0-5000 GCA_963921515.1 Calotriton arnoldi | reverse complement strand
GCACTAAACATTTTAATATGGGGGTCCGTTACGGACCCCCAGAGCCCCGGGGACCACCACCTCCCCGGGGCTGTGTACTGAATGGGAGGGGGCCGCGCGGCCCCCCTCCTGGAGCCCTTGATGGCCCTGGGGACCACCACCCCCAGGGCCGGCTCCTGCAGTGTCCCGGGGTGCCTACCCCCGGGACACTGTAGTTTGCTATGGCAGGACGGGAGCCTCGCGGCTCCCGTCCTGCCATAGCAAACTGCTTTGGATATTGGAAGAGAGAGCAGGGAAACCTGCTCTCTCTTCCAATATCCAAAGCGATTGCTTTTCCACATGGGGAGCAGCATGTCAGCTGCTCCCCATGTGGAACAGCAATGCCGGCTCCCAAGGGACGTGGGGAGCCGGCGGGACTGTGGGGGATTGGGGACCCCCCACAGTCCCCAACGGAGAGGGCCAGCCCCGGGGGATGGGGTCCCCGGGGCAAGTAGTGGCTCGGGAGGGGGCCACGCGGCCCCCTCCCCAAAAAAGGAAAAAAATAATAATTTTAAAAAATGGAAAGGCCGCCCCGGGGGATGGGGTCCCCGGGGCCTTAAAATGGCCAGAGGAGGGGGGCCACGCTGCCCCCCTCAAAATAATAAATATAGAGGCCATGCCCCAGGGGATGGGGTCCCCGGGGCCAATACAGGCCCAGGGAAGGGGGCCACGCGGCCCCCTTCCCTTTTTTTTTTTTTTTGTAATTTAAAAAAGGGGTAAGGCCCTGGGGGATGGGGTCCCCAGGGCCCAAAAAGAGAAAAAAGGAAGGGGGCCACACAGCCCCCCTTCAGGGGACAAAAAAACAAAAAAAAACGATTGGGCCCGCAGGCCCCGCCCCTTCCTTCACCACTCTGCAAACGCGCCCCTGGCGCGTTTGCAGAGGGGAACGAATTCCCCTTGAATACTGGGGGTCCCTGGGGCCAACTAGCCCACCAGGAACCTCCAATATGCGCCAGGGGCTGCGTTGCAGAGACGTGTAGAGAGGCCACACCCCTTTTACACCTCTCTGCAACGCAGCTCTGTGGCGCTTTTTGGAGGTATATGGTGGGCTAGTTGGACTCCGGGGACCCTCAGGATTCAAGGGGACTTAATCCCCCAACTTAAAACGCGCCACGGGGCGCGTTTGCACAGTGGTGAAGGGAGGGGCGGGGCTTCAGGTGACATGTGTGCAAACAGGCCCCGTGGCGCGTTTTAAGATGGGGAATTAAATCCCTTCAATCCTGAGGGTCCCTGGGGCCAACTAGCCCAACAGGTACATCCAGAAAGCGCCACAGAGCTGCGTTGCAGAGAGGTGTAAAAAGGGGTGTGGCCTCTCTACACGTCTCTGCAACGCAGCCCCCTGGCGCATATTGGAGGTACCTGGTGGGCTAGTTGGCCCCTAGGGACCCTCAGGATTCAAGGGGACTTAATCCCCCAACTTAAAACGCGCCACGGGGCGCGTTTGCACAGATGTAACCTCAGGCCCCGCCCCCTCCCTTCACCATTGTGAAAATATTCCTCTAAAATCAGCCGAAATACGAATTCCGATTTACTCACCTGTTATCAGGAGAGACCTCAGTGCTGTATCTTTCAGCCCAGTACTGGTCCTGAAAAGTAATTCTAACCATACTTACCAGTAACTTGAATTTCCTTCCATAGGCTAACATTGACTGGTTTCACTTGGAAATTCTTCTAAGTGTGGAGTTTTGGAACTTTAAAATATTCCTCTAAAATCAGCCGAAATACGAATTCCGATTTACTCACCTGTTATCAGGAGAGACCTCAGTGCTGCATCTTTCAGCCCAGTACTGGTCCTGAAAAGTAATTTTAGCCGTACTTACCGGTAACTTGAATTTCCTTCTTAGGCTAACATTGACTGGTTTCACTTGGAAATTCTTCTAAGTGTGGAGTTTTGGAACTTTAAAATATTCCTCTAAAATCAGCCGAAATACGAATTCCGATTTACTCACCTGTTATCAGGAGAGACCTCAGTGCTGCATCTTTCAGCCCAGTACTGGTCCTGAAAAGTAATTTTAACCGTACTTACCGGTAACTTGAATTTCCTTCATAGGCTAACATTGACTGGTTTCACTTGGAAATTCTTCTAAGTGTGGAGTTTTGGAACTTTAAAATATTCCTCTAAAATCAGCCGAAATACGAATTCCGATTTACTCACCTGTTATCAGGAGAGACCTCAGTGCTGCATCTTTCAGCCTAGTACTGATCCTCAAAAGTAATTTTAACCGTACTTACCAGTAACTTGAATTTCCTTCCATAGGATATCATTGCCTGCTTTTTGCTGAAAAAGTTTCTAAGTGTTGATTTTTGAAACATACAAATATTCCTCTAAAATCAGCCGAAATCCGAATTCTGATTTACTCACCTGTTATCAGGAGAGACCTCAGTGCTGCATCTTTCAGCCCAGTACTGGTCCTGAAAAGTAATTTTAACCGTACTTACCAGTAACTTGAATTTCCTTCCATAGGCTAACATTGACTGGTTTCACTTGGAAATTCTTCTAAGTGTGGAGTTTTGGAACTTTAAAATATTCCTCTAAAATCAGCCGAAATACGAATTCCGATTTACTCACCTGTTATCAGGAGAGACCTCAGTGCTGCATATTTCAGCCCAGTACTGATCCTCAAAAGTAATTTTAACCGTACTTACCGGTAACTTGAATTTCCTTCATAGGCTAAGATTGACTGGTTTTCAGCAAAAAGTTTCAAAGTGTTGATTTTCACAAACTACAAATATTCCTTAAAAATCGCCTGTATGACTTAAACGCATTTTTTCAACTGTTTACAGGAGATGCACCAGTGCTGGATCCAGGATCCAACACTGAGTAAGAAAAAGTAACGATAACAGTTTTTACCTGCAAAGTGAATTTCCTTCCATAGGATAACATTGGTGATTCTATGAGAAAAAGTTTCTAAGTGTCAACTTTTAAAATACAATAATATTCCTTAAAAATCACGACTGTAACCAAAACGCTTTTACTCAACTGTTTACAGGAGATGTACCAGGACTGAATCTAGGATCCAGTCCTGTGGTTACAAAAGTAATCCATAAAGTAACTAATTGCATTTAACTAGAAATTCACATTGAGCTGAATGTTGCATTGTGTTTGAAAATGTGTTGCCCATTGCAACAACTGTAACTACTGTACTTAAAAGTCTATTGCCTATCTGCAAAGTATTTAAACTAAAGTAATTCATTCTGAGAAAGTATTTTTTGTAATGTAATGTATAATGTAATTACAATGTAATTTAAAAATAAAATATGTAAAAAAAATTGTTTCTAAAAATGTAGTAAATCAGTATGAAAAAAATTAATATAACAATTAATACATTTAAAAATTGTCATTTACAAAACCTTTGAAATTCACTGAAAAAACCGTAGGTTTCAGGCACGTTATAGTTAGAAATTAGCATTTAAAAACCTTTGAAATTCACTGAAAAAACCATAGGTTTCAGACACGTTATAGTTACAAATTAGCATTTAAAAAACCTTTGAAATTCACTGAAAAAACCATAGGTTTCAGACACGTTATAGTTACAAATTAGCATTTAAAAAACCTTTGAAATTCACTGAAAAAACCATAGGTTTTAGGGACAGTTTTAGTTACTTGGACATTGCACTCGTACAAAACCCGTGAAATTCCCCCGTTATAGTTAGTTCAGCTAACTATAACTCGCGCCCCCGCAATGCACTGCTGATGACGTCACATATTACATCACTCATGACATGGTCAGTGACATCACTGATGACATCACTGATGACATCTCAAATGACATCACTGATGACATCATCCACGTGATAATCTGATGCACCTCCTCACACCCTAATATAACCTTTGATACACCCACTCTAAATTACAGACTGCCATTCGCAAAACCATAGACACTCCAACACCAATAACTACATACCCACTCACTGATTCTTAGGTCTACACACACACATCCACTCAGTCACCCGTACAGTCACTCATACTTACGGTCACTCAGTACAGGACTATCATATGCACTCTTACTCCTATATAGACACTCAAACAACGCCACTCATCCATAGAGATACTCACACACCTAGTCAGTCATGCAAATAATTAAACACACTGCCATTTACTCACCTATACAGTTATACACACACCAGCTCACTTACTCATACAAATAGTAGCACATTGTTACGCTCTTATACAATCACAGATACAAGCACACACTCATCCATACAGCCACTATCACAATCACTCACTCTTGCTTATAGCTATTTATATACTCCAACACACATATATACTGCCTTTCACATATGTAGTTACTCACACATGTACCACTGGGACATACATTCACTCACTAACACACTCTTACACACACTTACCCACCCATACAGTCTATCACAGATGCACTCTTGAAACCATCCACCCAGTGAATCACCCACTCACACATCTATGCACAGAGTTGCACACACCCCTCCCACACAAACACTCAGGCACCCATACAGATACTCAGACAAGCATTCAATAACTCATATAGACACTCATTTAGCTATTCACAAACACATGCAGCCACTTACACAGCAACAGACAGACGGATACAGACATTCACCCAGTTTAGTCACTAACCCATGCATTCAGTAAGATACGTTAAATCACTCACTTATAGAGTCAGTCACGCACCTACTAAATCATCCATACAGACACTTACACACCCACTCATTCTTCAATACGTCTTTTCCTATATATATTAAAAATATTTAAACTTTACAGAAACACACAGTCACTGGATGATGTCATCAGTGATGTCATTTGAGATGTCATCAGTGATGTCATCAGTGATGTCACTGACCATGTCATGAGTGATGTAATATGTGACGTCATCAGCAGTGCATTGCGGGGGCGCGAGTTATAGTTAGCTGAACTAACTATAACGGGGGAATTTCACGGGTTTTGTACGAGTGCAATGTCCAAGTAACTAAAACTGTCCCTAAAACCTATGGTTTTTTCAGTGAAT
>CAWUFW010031593.1:0-15263 GCA_963921515.1 Calotriton arnoldi | reverse complement strand
CCTACGCACCTTGTGGACAAGTACGAGTGAGTGACGAAAGAGTGTTCTTGCTTCTGCGAGTCCTGAGATAAAGATACCGTGTTCTGGGTTGTCCAAACATTAGTACTTGGGTGCTAATGGGATGCTAAGCTAGTTGGGTTGGGGTTTTTGGGTGCTACGGTATATGGTGGCAAACCACTGTATTCCGGGGTCCCATTTTCCTGTGCATAGCTCTGTGTATGTGCAGAAACCTTATGACAGGACACGACGCAGTTTCGGGCCTATCCTCCCGAACGGCGAGTCCGGGATATTCAGGCTATGATTCCGATCTTTCGGCCTTTATCCTGGGTTTCGGTACGGATGACCCTGAGGCTGCTGGGCCTCATGGCCTCCTGCATCCTGCTGGTCAATCATGCCAGATGGCATATGCGGGCTCTGCAGTGGGACCTGAAGTTCCAGTGGGCGCAGCACCAGGGCAACCTGTCCGATCACGTCCAGATCTCGGAGGGGACTGCAAAACAGTTGCAGTGGTGGCTCTCGAACCGGCAATGGGTCATGGGCAGATCCCTCTCCCTTCCCCAGCCAGAGCATACAGTTGTGACGGACGCGTCCCTTCTGGGATGGGGCGGTCACATGGGAGAGGCGGAGATCAGAGGCCTCTGGTCTCCGGCGGAGTCCCGGCTCCATATCAACCTTCTGGAGCTCCGGGCGATCCGGCTTGCACTCAAGGCATTCCTTCCCTCTGTCAAAGGGAAGGTGGTGCAGGTGTTCACAGACAACACCACCGCCATGTGGTACTGCAACAAACAGGGCGGGGTGGGGTCTTGGACCCTTTGTCAGGAGGCTCTGCGCCTCTGGACATGGCTGGAACATCAGGGCATGTTCCTGATGGTTCAACACCTGGCAGGTTCTCTGAACGCCAGGGCGGACGAACTCAGCCGCAGGTGCATGATGGATCACGAATGGCGTCTTCACTCGGAAGTGGCGCAAGGACTCTTTCTACAGTGGGGAGAGCCTTGGTTAGATCTATTCGCCACCGAAGAGAACGCGCAATGTCATCAGTTCTGCGCGTTGGAATTTCCAAGGCGGCACTCGCTCGGCGACGCTTTCGTCGCGAGTGGAGTTGCGGTCTGTTGTACGCCTTTCCGCCTATACCACTTCTACCCAGAGTGTTGAAGAAGATTCGGCACGACCGGGCCCAAGTCATTCTTGTGGCTCCGGACTGGGCTCGAAGAGTTTGGTATCCCGAGCTACTCAATATGAGCATAGATCCCCGATCCGTCTGCCTCTTCGGGAGGATCTTCTGTCGCAGCAGCAGGGGACGGTCCTCCACCCGAACCTGTCCAGTCTACACCTGCTTGCGTGGAGATTGAGCGGCGGCAGTTGATTCCTTTCGACTTGCCTCCCGAAGTTTGTGATGTGATTCTGGCAGCCAGGCGTCCCTCCACTAAGGTGGTATACGCCTGCAGGTGGAACAAATTTGTGGCATGGTGCACAGCAAAGGCTGTGGATCCCCTTTCTGCCCCTCTTTCTGAGGTCCTTCTGTTCCTTCTCTCTCTGGCCCGACAGGGTTCTGCCCTGGGTACCATCAAGGGTTATCTTTGTGCTATCTCGGCCTTCCTCAGGCTCCCTGATCAGCCCTCCCTTTTCAAGTCCCCTGTTGTTAACAGGTTCTTAAAAGGCATTACTCACCTCTTCCCTCCTGTTCCGTTTGTAATGCCTCAGTGGGACTTGAACTTGGTTCTTACCTTTTTAATGTGCGCTCCCTTTGAGCCTCTGCATAACTGTCCTCTTCGTCTTCTGACTCTGAAGACAGCCTTTCTGGTGGCCATCACCTCCGCTCGGCGGGTGAGTGAGCTCCAGGCTCTATCTTGCAAACCTCCCTTTCTGTCTGTTCATCCAGACAAGGTTGTTCTTCGGACGCGTCCGTCCTTCTTGCCAAAGGTGGTTACTGCTTTCCACATTGGGCAGACCATCACTTTGCCCACCTTCTTTCCGCCTCCGCATCCTTCCAGAGAGGAAGAGAGGCTCCACCGTCTGGACCCAAAACGTGCGCTCTCCTTCTATATCGACCGCACGAAACACTTCCGGGTGGATGACCAGCTCTTTGTTGGCTACGTGGGCGCCAAAAAGGTCGGGCGGTGCACAAGAGGACCATCTCCCGCTGGGTTACCTTGTGCATCAAGACCTGCTATTCTTTGGCCAAGAAGGAGCCTCCTGTTGGGCTGCGTGCCCATTCCACCAGGGCAACGGCTGCTACCACGGCCTTGGGCCGCGGTGTTCCGCTGCCGGTTATCTGTCAGGCAGCTACGTGGGCCTCGCTGCACACGTTTACAAAGCATTACTGCCTTGACAGTCAGGTCCGGAGGGACGGCTTCTTTGGCCGTTCTGTCCTCCAGGACTTCCTTGTCTGATCTTTGTTCGCAGACCCACCACCAGGGTTGGTATTGCTGGGGTATCTATTCTAAGGTAAGGAATCTGTCACTAACGTGTCTCTTTCAGATGCACAAGTTACTAACTTGTGTAACGATATATCTGTAAGAGACAGTAGTTAGTGACAGATTCCTTACCGCCCACCCATCCTCCCCGTTCTGCGAACTGATTTCTAGGGTTAAGGACATCCCTTTCAGGGCCCTAGTATTTTTCAGACACCTGTGTCAGCTTCTTGCATGGCTCTGCGTTCCTGGCGCGGAAAGTCGTGTACAGAACTGACGTCAGCGCGCAGGGGCGGCGCCTAAGTACTGCCCGCGACGTCATCCCGGCGATCACAACGCCGACGACGGACGCGGAGCCGCACGACGCCGCCTACCGACGCGCAAGGGTACTGCTACGCAAAACTTTCCGGATCCAGCCTGACGCCTGGGGATATTCTAAGGTAAGGAATCTGTCACTAACTACTGTCTCTTACAGATATATCGTTACACAAGTTAGTAACTTGTGCATTATGGTAATAACCATACATGCCCTATTATAGTCATGCTTCCTTATATAGGCATGCTCTTTCACCTACATTGGTCCCATCCAGTACACAACGTGCTCTGAGGGCTGAACGTTATCTGCCTTGTGGTTTTACAGGCACCAGGGTTTTCCCAAACACAGGCCCACACTGTACTCATAAATTATGCATGACTCTCTAAGAATATTCCACCTGCATAATATGTATGTACAGAGTTCACCCCTGACGTCTTCCTAAAGCCTAATGGAGGACCAATACAAACCTTGCACGAAGATCAGTGTCTTCAGGGTATAAATACACCACATCTTGCCCCGGTAAGATAGAGGGAACCGAGACTTCCATGCTGACACACTGACCAGAGACACTGAGGCTCCTGCATGCAGTCGCTCCAGCTGACAGTGGTCTGACACCAACCGGACGGGGTGTCCAACTCGAGACCAGGACGGGGTCCCACACTCTCTCTATTCAGGTATGGGGGTTCGACTAAATCCTAGGAGGATTCTTGACTCTTAGCTTCTAAGACCTACACACATATGCTAGGTACACACAGGTACATCTAGGTAGGCATCGTAGGAGTACGCGCACTTGCATAATGCTTTTATATTCATGTATGTATTCATGACTATCGCAATATTGTAGAACTGTTCTATCACTTTGCTTTTATCGTACTGCTGATAATATATCTCTGCTATTGTCTGGTGGTTACTGCAGCACATATATTTTACACTAGAACAACAACTGTTCAATAAATACTTATTGAAACGCCCGACTGTTTATTGTGTGTAACTCTCTGAGACAAACCGAATGAGTAAGCACGAATGACTGAGCGAAAGGTAGTACATTGTTTCCACGATTCTGAGGGAATCCGGGTTGTCATGTTCTAAGGTTGCCATGTTCTAAGGTTGCCAGACACTAATCTCTCCCCGATAAGAGGAGACATTAGTGGCACTGCGAGCTAGCTAATGCAAACCAGGCTAACATATACGGTGGGGGTGCTCGGAGCCAGTCTGTCACCAAGTCTGCAGTATGTTATCCAAACGCGCAGGTCCTGCAGGGGTGCTATAGGAACTACACGACATGGCGCTGCCAACGTTGGTTGGGTACTTATTTAACAGTAGAATCTGAGTAGTTCAGTCGTGCTATTCTCAGAGAACCTACTCCCAAAACCCCAGAGACGTCTGGAGTGGGTGGGCACAAACTCCGCCGCAGCTGAGTAGTACTAGAATACTATTTATTGGCTGTTGGTTATTCAAGCTTGAAGGACATTTAGTTCCTACAATTGTGCACTTACACCTTACTTTACAAACTCTTTAATCTCCCTTCTTCCAATTAAAAATGGTGGAAGAAACGAGCGCAACAAGGAGAGTTGCAACAAACCTCTTTGGTTTAGAAAAAGACCCTGAAGATGCAATACAAATTGCACCAAATTTCAGAAGGGCAGTCACCATAAAACTTCTAGAACATGGCTTAAGAGCCAGGAATGGTACAGTAATTTTCGTGATTGAGGCACACGAATCCAACAAAACAGAGGTATTCTATTCATGGGTTACACTCCCAGCAGTAAATGAAATTACAAATGTATTTCACTACTACCTAGAAGGTGAAACACCAGCGGACTATACTCCTTTTGAGGAAGTAGAGGTCCCGCTCACTTACCAGGAGCATAATTACTGGTTTAAAGGCGCCCTACCCCACGTACGAGGAAGAGCAAGATTAGGCCCGCTCGGAGGAGCAGGAGCCACTTGGCCCATATTAGCGGCATACACACCGCATCCTGACATTGACACAATGCCACAGCCGGACTTACTCGTACAACACAGATTTAATTAAAATCTACAGAAACCTCACACAATTTGTGATGAGGACTTTAACAGTTCAACCTGCACCTGCTGGAGCACAAGATACTCCAGTACAGAGTACAGTTAATAAAATGACTCCACAAACATTACACGCGGTAATGGGCAAAAGCCAGCAAAACGCGAACAAATCCCATTCTGGATAGCTCAGAAAATAACTCAGCTTGATGCAGTATTCCCAAATACTACAACCAGTGATAAACACAGAATTCTAACAATCTGCTTGCCCATGGGGATCACACCACAACTAGAGGATTGCACCTCTTGGGGTTCAGTCTTTGCTGCCATATATACCAAAACACATGGTATCCCGTCAATAGCAGTAGTACCTGACGTATTGAGACAGATACAAAATGAGTACGGAGCAGAGCCTGCCCTTAACTTGGGGACGAAGTTGCTAAACAACTTTGAACAGGTCTCAGCCATAATACTAGCTAACATTAAGGGGGAAGCAGCTTCAGTGGCGATCCGCCAACCCCTAAGGGAGTTCGGTCCAGAGGATCAACAACACGAACTACCCAAAATAATTGAAACTTCATATGCAGAACTAGGCAGAGACAGTCTAGGTGGGAAAGCATTAAAACCACAACTGGTGGGCAGTCCTGAAAAGGACACTACAAAGCAGACACCTACTTCTTCTAAAAAGAAGTGGGATAATAAAAAACAACAAAAGTCTAAAGACACCAGATCTCAGTCCAGCGGTAGGTCTCCTCAACAGGAGCCCTCTAAAAAGAGGTATAACCTCAGGAATAGGGATAATATTTTAAAAACCTGACTGATATCAGGATACTGATAGTCGTTCCTCTCGTTCCTTTCAGGGTTCATCACGAAACTCAGAGAGGGAAGGACGATCAAAGGAGCGTACAAAGTCCAGAGATACGCAACACGCTGCGGACTACGCACCTAAAAAAGGATAAACAAAAATCAAAACCTCAGTTCAAAAAGAAGGTAGCAGGTCTCAAGATCAGACATGCCCAGAATTCTGAGGACACAGCTTCTGAACGGGGAATGGGCTCTGACGATGCTAGACAGCGCGACAGAAGTAACGATAGCTCGCCAGAACCTGAAGGAATTTCTGGTGACAGCGGAGTTAAGTGAGTATATCACGGTGGAAACACCTGATACTCTGGTAAGTGTCCCACATGAGTTACATGAGAACACTCCGGATGGAGGAGGTCAAGCCCAGAAAAGTCAAAGGTCTATTTTGGGAGAATGTCGTCATCAGGGTATGACATCCTATTAGCAGAACAAGACTGGCCGCCAGCATTCGTCATGGAGTGCCCTAGGGGAGAAACTGTAATTTTTCCAGCATTTTCCGACCTCGTTCCCATACATCTTAAACATGCATATGCGCAGGAGTGGGCGGTTGCCCTAGCTCCGGCATTGTATAAAAATCATGCTGGTTGGGATGAGGATTCAGCCCACCATGTGATCCCGTTAAAAGTTTCCCCAAATGCTCAAAGGCAATACCCTATAAAGCAGGAAGCTAAAAGACAGGTCAGGGAGATCCTAGATCAACTAGAATATCAGGGGGGTGATAGAAAATTTCACTTCACCTATGAACAATCCTTTGTTCCCCGTAGCCAAATCTGACAATACATATCGTCTAGTTTTAGATTATAGACATTTAAACACTTGCACAAAGACATTTGCAGTTCAAAATGCACACAGTGCCGCATTAATGAATAACATTGTGCGACAAAAATACAAAACACTTGATATCTCCAATGGATTTTTCTGCCAAAATATAGCTCCTGAAAGCCGGTATCTGACCGCATTCAGTGCGTTGGGGTCGCAACGGCAATTTTGTCGACTCCCCCAAGGGTATAAGAATAGCCTGGGGTTGTTTTCAGCAAGGGTAACAGAGTTACTCCAAAATTTGGATGAAGAAGCATTGTCCTACGTAGATATTTATCTGACGGACGATGACTTACCGAGGCACTTGACCAGGGTGAGCACCATTATTATGGGATTCGCCTCTGAGGGCTACAAATTTAACTTCCAAAAATCAAAAATTGCCCATCTCAGTGTCCTGTTATCTGAAAGAGACACGTTAGTGACAGATTCCTTACCTTAGAATATCCCCAGGCTGGATCCGGAAAGTTTTTGCGTAGCAGTACCCTTGCGCGTCGGTAGGCGGCGTCGTGCGGCTCCGCGTCCGTCGTCGGCATCGTGATCGCCGGGATGACGTCGCGGGCAGTACTTAGGCGCCGCCCCTGCGCGCTGACGTCAGTTCTTCTTTTTCCGCGCCAGTAAGCGCAGATCCGGGAAGAGCAGTGCCCTAGTCACTTTTTGACTATCTTTTTGGTGAATTTTTTCACCGTTTCTTCAACGAGTCTTCACGACTCCTAAGGTGTCGTAGGGATGCCCGGCTTTAAGCCCTGCGAGGAATGTGGTCGCATGATGTCGATCACGGACCCGCACCTCGAGTGTCTCTTTTGTCTCGGCCGAGACCACGACACGAAGTCGTGTCCTGACTGCCGGAAACTTCATCCTAAGGCTTTGCGAGAGCGGTCTCGAAAGCTCCTCGAAGTCCGGCATTCGGCTCCGCGCCGCACCAAGCCCCGGCCCCGGGAGAGGTCGAGGGGCCGGACGCGGAGTCCCCGCCGTTCGTCGGAATCCAAGTCTTCGCGCTCCTCCGGTAAGTCGAAGCACAAGAAGTCTAAGCGGCGTCATCGCTCTAAGACTTCGCCTCGCCGGTCTCGCGACTCGGCTGAGGTCCCTGTCGGCACCGTCCCCGCGGCCCCGGACGTGCCTGTCGGATTACCCCCGCAGTACCCACCCTACCCGGGTTCGGGGGCGACTCCGGCCGATATACAGGAATTCCTGTCGGCCATGGCCCGCCTCTTCGGGCCTCAAGGTCCCTCCGGTGCGCCTTCGGGCCCCGCGGGCACTGATGGGGTTGCTCCAGCGTCGCCGTCGACTCCAGTCCCGGCGTCGCCTGTCCCACCAGCCTTCGTCCCGGCCTCGGCTCCGGCCCCGGCCTCGACCCCGGCTCCGGTGGTGCCGCAACCCCCATCGACGCCGGTTGACCTAACCACGCCTCCGCCGACGCCGATGTCCCCGGTGCCGTTTCCGACGCCGTCCGGGGCTCCGGGCGGCGTCGTTCCCCGGTCCTCTCCGGGTCCGGACATGGAGCCGGACCGGCGTCGCCCGACGCCGGTTCCGGCGCCGATGAGACCTTGGGTCCCTGATGTCCCTCCTCCTCCATATTTTCAACCTGAGGAGGACCAGGAGAGCTGGGAGGGGTCTGAGGACCCTCTCACACAACAGTGCGAGTTTGACCCGGACTGGGTTGAGGAACTTGGGGATGCCAGTGGTCTGGATACCTCCCTGACTCTGGCATGCTGTCTCCTCCCGTGGCAACGGAGGAGGGGCTAATTTTGCAACGGTGTTGCGTAGAGCTGCTGGAGCCTTGAATCTCCAGTTGCCTACGGTGGCGGTCAGGACTAACATCCTGACTGAAGTGCTTCAGCCGGCGGCCTCCTCTTTGGAGACTGTGCTGCCGTTCAACGATGCACTGACTGACGTTCTTTTGGGTGCCTGGTCGAAACCCACCACAGGGGCTCCTGTGGATAGGAACGTGGCCCGACGCCATCGCCCTGCTCCGGGCGACCCCCTGTTTCTCTCCCAACACCCCACCCCTGAGAGCTTGGTTGTCCAAGCCTCTGCCTCCCAAACAGCCTTCCCTACCGCCCCTCCGGATAGGGAATCCAAGCGCCTGGATCACTTTGGGAAGAAGGCTTTCTCTTCCTCCAGTGCTGGCTTGCGGTCTGTTAATACCGCTTGCCTCTTGGGCCGATACACCCACTCCCTGTGGGATTCGGTGGCAACTGTTTTGCCGCAGTGTTCTGAGGAGGTCCAGACACTGCTTACCCGCGCCATTGCGGAAGGGCGTGATGCGGCTAAATATACCATCCGCTGTGGCCTTGATACCGCCGACTCGCTGGGCAGATCGCTTGCAACGACGGTGGCGCTGCGTCGCCACGCCTGGCTGAGAACCACTGGTTTTTCAGGGGATGTCCAGAATACACTCATGGACATGCCCTTTGATGGAGTCGGTCTTTTTGGTTCGAAGGCAGACCATGCGCTGGAGCGTTTCAAGGACTCACGGGCTACTGCTAAGTCCCTGGGCCTTGCTGTTGTGCGCCCTCCGCTCACGTCTGCTTTTCGCCCCTTTCGTGGCCACGGAAGGGGCGCCCAGTCACGTCCACAGCCCGGCCAACGGCCCGCGCAGCAAGCGCCTTCGCGTGGCCGAGGACGTGGATACCGCCGTGGCGGTTCGGGCAACCAGCGTGCGGGTCAGGCTACCACCTCCAACCCGTCCGCGGCCTCCAAGCCCTCCTAGTCCCTCCTTTCAGGTGCACAGCACGCCAGTCGGGGGCAGGGTCCGCCATCACCTTCACCACTGGCGTCCCATCACCTCGGACAGGTGGGTCTTGGACATTGTCCGAAGGGGCTACTCCCTCCCCTTCGAGACCACCCCCCAGCCATGCCACCTCAATTCCACCGCATGTCAGGGGATCACTTGGTGCTTCTACAGAAGGAAGTCACGGCCCTCTTGGCCAAGAGGGCCATCGAGCATGTTCCGACCCCAGAAGTAGGGCGTGGTTGCTACTCCCACTACTTTCTGGTGCCCAAAAAGGACAAGGAGGACATGCGTCCTATCTTGGACCTCCGGAACGTCAATCGCTTCCTCCGGAAGGAGAAGTTCAAGATGCTCACCCTAGCTCAGGTCTTGACTGCCCTCGACCCCGGAGACTGGTTGGTAGCGTTGGACTTGCAGGACGCCTATTTCCACATCCCCGTCCTGCCGGCCCACCGGCGTTACCTTCGGTTCACGGTAGGCCTCGAGCATTTTCAGTTCACCGTGCTCCCCTTTGGCCTTACCAGTGCCCCTCGGGTGTTCACGAAAGTGATGGCGGTGGTCGCAGCTCATCTGCGCCGGGCAGGGGTTTCAGTCTTCCCCTACCTCGACGACTGGCTGCTGAAGGCGGGCTCGTCCCAGGCAGTAGTCTCCCACCTCCAGACTACGGCCGAACTCCTGCACTCGCTGGGGTTCTCCATCAATGTGCCGAAGTCGCATCTGATTCCTTCTCCACAGCTCCTTTTCATCGGAGCAGTTCTGGACACGACGCAGTTTCGGGCCTATCCTCCCGAACGGCGAGTCCGGGATATTCAGGCTATGATTCCGATCTTTCAGCCTTTATCCTGGGTTTCGGTACGGATGACCCTGAGGCTGCTGGGCCTCATGGCCTCCTGCATCCTGCTGGTCAATCATGCCAGATGGCATATGCGGGCTCTGCAGTGGGACCTGAAGTTCCAGTGGGCGCAGCACCAGGGCAACCTGTCCGATCACGTCCAGATCTCGGAGGGGACTGCAACACAGTTGCAGTGGTGGCTCTCGAACCGGCAATGGGTCATGGGCAGATCCCTCTCCCTTCCCCAGCCAGAGCATACAGTTGTGACGGACGCGTCCCTTCTGGGATGGGGCGGTCACATGGGAGAGGCGGAGATCAGAGGCCTCTGGTCTCCGGCGGAGTCCCGGCTCCATATCAACCTTCTGGAGCTCCGGGCGATCCGACTTGCACTGAAGGCATTCCTTCCCTCTGTCAAAGGGAAGGTAGTGCAGGTGTTCACCGACAACACCACCGCCATGTGGTACTGCAACAAACAGGGCGGGGTGGGGTCGTGGACCCTTTGTCAGGAGGCTCTGTGCCTCTGGACATGGCTGGAACATCAGGGCATGTTCCTGATGGTTCAACACCTGGCAGGTTCCCTGAACGCCAGGGCGGACGAACTCAGCCGCAGGTGCATGATGGATCACGAATGGCGTCTTCACTCGGAAGTGGCGCAAGGACTCTTTCTACAGTGGGGAGAGCCTTGGTTAGATCTATTCGCCACCGAAGAGAACGCGCAATGTCATCAGTTCTGCGCGTTGGAATTTCCAAGGCGGCACTCGCTCGGCGACGCTTTTCGTCACGAGTGGAGTTGCGGTCTATTGTACGCCTTTCCGCCTATACCACTTCTACCCAGAGTGTTGAAGAAGATTCGGCACGACCGGGCCCAAGTCATTCTTGTGGCTCCGGACTGGGCTCGAAGAGTTTGGTATCCCGAGCTACTCAGTATGAGCGTAGATCCCCGATCCGTCTGCCTCTTCGGGAGGATCTTCTGTCGCAGCAGCAGGGGACGGTCCTCCACCCGAACCTGTCCAGTCTACACCTGCTTGCGTGGAGATTGAGCGGCGGCAGTTGATTCCTTTCGACTTGCCTCCCGAAGTTTGTGATGTGATTCTGGCAGCCAGGCGTCCCTCCACTAAGGTGGTATACGCCTGCAGGTGGAACAAATTTGTGGTATGGTGCACAGCAAAGGCTGTGAACCCCCTTTCTGAGGTCCTTCTGTTCCTTCTTTCTCTGGCCCAACAGGGTTCTGCCCTGTGTACCATCCAGGGTTATCTCTGTGCTATCTCGGCCTTCCTCAGGCTCCCTGATCAGCCCTCCCTTTTCAAGTCCCCTGTTGTTAACAGGTTCTTAAAAGGCATTACACACCTCTTTCCTCCTGTTCCATTTGTGATGCCTCAGTGGGACTTGAACTTGGTTCTTACCTTTTTAATGTGCGCTCCCTTTGAGCCTCTGCATATCTGTCCTCTTCGTCTTCTGACTCTAAAGACAGCCTTTCTGGTGGCCATCACCTCCGCTCGGCGGGTGAGTGAGCTCCAGGCTCTATCTTGCAAACCTCCCTTTCTGTCTGTTCATCCAGACAAGGTTGTTCTTCGGACGCGTCCGTCCTTCTTGCCAAAGGTGGTTACTGCCTTTCACATTGGGCAGACCATCACTTTGCCTACCTTCTTTCCGCCTCCGCATCCTTCCAGAGAGGAAGAGAGGCTCCACCGTCTGGACCCAAAACGTGCGCTCTCCTTCTATATCGACCGCACAAAACACTTCCGGGTGGATGACCAGCTCTTTCTTGGCTACGTGGGCGCCAAAAAAGGTCGGGCGGTGCACAAACGAACCATCTCCCGCTGGGTTACCTTGTGCATCAAGACCTGCTATTCTTTGGCTAAGAAGGAGCCTCCTGTTGGGCTGCGTGCCCATTCCACCAGGGCAACGGCTGCTACCACGGCCTTGGGCCGCGGTGTTCCGCTGCCGGTTATTTGTCAGGCAGCTACGTTGTCCTCGCTGCACACGTTTACAAAGCATTACTGCCTTGACAGTCCGGTCCGGAGGGACGGCTTCTTTGGCCGTTCTGTCCTCCAGAACTTCCTTGTCTGATCTTTGTTCGCAGACCCACCACCGGGGTTGGTATTGCTGGGATATCTATTCTAAGGTAAGGAATCTGTCACTAACATGTCTCTTTCAGATGCACAAGTTACTAACTTGTGTAACGATATATCTGTAAGAGACAGTAGTTAGTGACAGATTCTTACCGCCCACCCATCCTCCCCGTTCTGCAAACTGATTTCTAGGGTTAAGGACATCCCTTTCAGGGCCCTAGTATTTTTCAGACACCTATGTCAGCTTCTTGCATGGCTCTGCGTTCCTGGCGCGGAAAGTCGTGTACAGAACTGACGTCAGCGCGCAGGGGCGGCGCCTAAGTACTGCCCGCGACGTCATCCCGGCGATCACGACGCCGAACGCGGAGCCGCACGACGCCGCCTACCGACGCGCAAGGGTACTGCTACGCAAAAACTTTCCGGATCCAGCCTGACGCCTGATATTCTAAGGTAAGGAATCTGTCACTAACTACTGTCTCTTACAGATATATCGTTACACAAGTTAGTAACTTGTGCTTTAGGATACGAGCTGTCAAGTGCGGGAAAAAGCCTAGCAGCTAACTTTTTAGAAAAGTGTGCGCTGCTCCAACCTCCAAAATCATTAAAGTATTTACAATCAATACTGGGATTCCTAAATTTTGGTTGAACATACATTTTAGATTACGCAGAAAGAGTAAAACCTTTCTACGACTTAATAAAACCTGATTTTTCAGTCAATGGACACTGGAACATACAAATATCCTGTGTTCCCTACAGGAAGACATGATAGCTTCTAAACATTTACAGACACGCGTAAACGCACATAATTTGGTGATCCGAGTCATAGAGGGTCAATGTGGGTACACCTATTTAACTTTTAATGAAGGTGAAACGGTACCAATCGCATACAAATCACACCTGTACACAAACGCAGAAATGAGTTTCACTTCAACAGAAAAAATCCTGACAGCAGTTCAGACCGCTGTAGCAAGAGATGGAGTTCTGGCTCATGGAAAACGCATAATTGTCGTGACCCCAGTACCAGCTTTAGAAGCTGTTACAAAAGCTAGCATTCCAAATGCGAAAGCCTTACATCCCAGATGGATACAATGGGCTAATTCTCTTACTGCAACGGATGTTGAATACAGTTTTGATCCAAGTTTAAAAACTCAAGCATTCCTGCAATACGAACAAGAATATCCTCTACCAAATGAAATTTTGCCTCTAGATCAGTATGAATACATTATTTACACTGACGGTTCTGCTCAACCAGCCACAGGAAGCAAGCAAGCTTACAGCGCAGCGTGTGCAATCGTTGAAGGTCGCATGCGTGATGGCAAGTTCCATCCAAGCTGTACTAAAACGCAATTTCTAGGAGACTGCACGGCTCAGTTGGCAGAACTCAAAGCACTGATACTGGCACTTATAAATGCGGATCACGAATTCCCCACACTAATTATGTGTGATTCCTTTTACTGTGTACAGTCATACAATGAATATCTACATCATTGGGAACAAAACGGTTTCAAAGATGCTAAAGGTGGTACAATTAAGCATAAAATGCTATGGGAACAGGTAGTGGAGTTGAAAACGAACTACCAAGAGCTCACGTGATACATACACTGAGTCCTCAGCATGATGGCGTTCACGTTAAAGGGAATTCATTGGCTGATGAAGCCGCAAAGGGGGCTGTTCGCACAGCCGCCGTAGCTGCAGTTACTCGTTCAAGAACGAGAATAGACGGCGAGATAATGGTAGCTGTCAATGCTTCGCGCAAAGGCAGCACAGCAGTACCAAAGACATTTCCACTCAAGTACTCCTACAAGTTAGATGCACAAAACATTCCATATGCTCAGATTCCTGGATAGACTAATACCAAATATGGATCGTAGACTGAGCTTAATTGTGGCAGCACACGAAAGGGTAGGTTCTGTACATAACGGACTTAGGGAGACTGTTGCTTTGTTAAAAGAACGCTACTGGTGGCGCGTGATGAGAAGGCTGATTAGAGACTGTCTGGAACTGCGACATCTGCAAGCAGATGAAGGGGTCAACCACAATACGTCCTGTACAGATACCATTGTTAGACAGCATTAGGTTGTCCTTACGTGCGAGTCCAGCTCAAGTTTCCTCAAAGTCTGGCCTCAGCGCTCGGCTGACGCTCGAACTGTTATAAAAGATTTGCGAGTCTTTATCGGCACATACGCAGTTGGCACGTTACATTCTGACCGTGGTCTGGCGTTTAGCTCTCGGGCTTACAAAGAGGCCATGGAAGGAATGGGCGTAGCATTGCGGTACTCCTCTCCGTACCATCCCGAGGGAAATTCTGTTGTGGAGAGGAAAAACTGAGACTTAAAGCAATCTTTAACAGCTAGGGTATTAGGCAAGGCGATACCAAAGGGGATGATGGACGGAGCGTTAGAGCAAATCAAACACTCACCCCCAGTCAACTGATCTGGGTTTAATCCATCATCATTCTTTAGCTCACTCCACCACCCCAGTTCAGACATGGCCATATGCAAATCAGTCTGACCCTGTGCCTCATGGGAACAGTCCAGCCCGAACTGCCAAGCCATGTCTTCCCTGGACCGGAAACAAGCATCCTGGGACCGGTTTCGGGTTCATAACCCTTATCAGCCAGGCTATCTTGAATCGAGTGGCAAAGTGAGCAAGGGACCCACGTCTGGGCATACCCTGCCAACTTAGGGCGAACAAAGCGATACCAAAGGGGATGATGGACGGAGCGTTAGAGCAAATCAAACACTCACCCCCAGTCAACTGATCTGGGTTTAATCCATCATCATTCTTTAGCTCACTCCACCACCCCAGTTCAGACATGGCCATATGCAAATCAGTCTGACCCTGTGCCTCATGGGAACAGTCCAGCCCGAACTGCCAAGCCATGTCTTCCCTGGACCGAAAACAAGCATCCTGGGACCGGTTTCGGGTTCATAACCCTCATCAGCCAGGCTATCTTGAATCCAGTGGCAAAGTGAGCAAGGGACCCACGTCTGGGCATACCCTGCCAACTTAGGGCGAACAAAGCGATACCAAAGGGGATGATGGACGGAGCGTTAGAGCAAATCAAACACTCACCCCCCAGTCAACTGATCTGGGTTTAATCCATCATTCTTTAGCTCACTCCACCACCCCAGTTCAGACATGGCCATATGCAAAGGCAAGGGCGGTAGATGGGTCGATCACCTTTATGGGGTACAGC
>CAWUFW010031592.1:0-15265 GCA_963921515.1 Calotriton arnoldi | reverse complement strand
AGTACTTCGTTCAGTTACACGTATTGCTGGTGCAAATATGTGGGTCTACATTCTGATGGTCACTTCTGTCATTGTGTCATTGATGAATGTTGACAGTGTCAGCCCCCAAGGGGGTTGTTTGTCTGCACATGGCCAAAGGTATGTCTTATTTGCACTGCAGTATTTGCCTCCCCCAATCTATGTTGCAATGGGACACATGCACTACTTTGCCACTGATGTGTTTTATGTTCTGTGACCAGGAATCATCCATGCAGTTTGGCAGTTGCAGCTTTTTCTTTGTCAACACTTGCATTTTGGTCACTGTGATGATGGGGGTTTAGGCCCCATTGCCACAATGTTCAAAATGTAGCTTCAGCTATGGAACCCACACTTACCTTTTGGTCACTGTGATGATGGGGGTTTAGGCCCCATTGCCACAATGTTCAGAATGTGCTTCAGCTATGGGCCCCACACTTACATTTTGCTCACTGTGATGATGGGGGTTTGGACCCCATTGCCACAATGTTCAAGATGTGCTTCAGCTATGGACCCCACACTTACCTTTTGGTCACTGTGATGATGGGGGTTTAGACCCCATTGCCACAATGTTCTGAATGTGCTTCAGCTATGGACCCCACACTTACATTTTGCTCACTGTGATGATGGGGTTTGGACCCCATTGCCACAATGTTCAAGATGTGCTTCAGCTATGGACCCCACACTTACCTTTTGGTCACTGTGATGATGGGGGTTTAGACCCCATTGCCACAATGTTCTGAATGTGCTTCAGCTATGGACCCCACACTAACATTTTGGTCACTGTGATGATGGGGTTTTGGACCCCATTGCCACAATGGTCATGGCCTGCTTGCATTGTGGGGCCACACACATATATGTGTGGCACATGTGATAGGGGTCACCTTGTATGTTCAAAGTCATGTTCAGTGTTGTAGGCATTTGACACAGTCTACACACGCATGTCATGGTGTTGGGGGATGTCTTTTTCTTGCATTCCCTAGGTTGTGGTGTGCTGGTTGTGTCATGCATTGTCCATCCTATGAGTGGGGGTGGTGTTGGTGGTAGGCATCCAGCCCCCCATGGGTAGAGGTGGTAGTAGTGACAGGCATCCAGCCCCCATGGGTAGAGGTGGTAGTAGTGGTAGGCATCTGGCACCCCCTGGGTAAGGGTGGTAGTAGTGGTAGGCATTTGGCACCCCTGGGTAAGGGTGGTAGTAGTGACAGGCATCCAGCCCCCCATGGGTAGAGGTGGTAGTAGTGGTAGGCATCTGGCAACCCCTGGGTAAGGGTGGTAGTAGTGACAGGCATCCAGCCCCCCATGGGTAGAGGTGGTAGTAGTGGTGGGCATCTGGCACCCCTGGGTAAGGTGGTAGTAGTGACAGGCATCCAGCCCCCATGGGTAGAGGTGGTAGTAGTGGTAGGCATCTGGCACCCCCTGGGTAAGGGTGGTAGTAGTGACAGGCATCCAGCCCCCCATGGGTAGAGGTGGTAGGCATCTGGCACCCCTGGGTAGGGTGGTAGTAGTGGTAGGCATCTGGCACCCCTGGGTAAGGGTGGTAGTAGTGGTAGGCATCTGGCACCCCTGGGTAAGGGTGGTAGTAGTGGTAGGCATCTGGCACCCCTGGGTAAGGGTGGTAGTAGTGGTAGGCATCCAGCCCCCATGGGTAGAGGTGGTAGTAGTGGTAGGCATCTGGCACCCTTTGGGTAAGGGTGGTAGTAGTGGTAGGCATTTGGCACCCCTGGGTAAGGGTGGTAGTAGTGACAGGCATCCAGCCCCCCATGGGTAGAGGTGGTAGTAGTGGTAGGCATCTGGCACCCCCTGGGTAAGGGTGGTAGTAGTGACAGGCATCCAGCCCCCATGGGTAGAGGTGGTAGTAGTGGTAGGCATCTCACCCCCTGGGTAAGGGTGGTAGTAGTGACAGGCATCCAGCCCCCATGGGTAGAGGTGGTAGTAGTGGTAGGCATCTGGCACCCCTGGGTAAGGGTGGTAGTAGTGGTAGGCATCTGGCACCCCTGGGTAAGGGTGGTAGTAGTGGTAGGCATCCAGCCCCCATGGGTAGAGGTGGTAGTAGTGGTAGGCATCTGGCACCCCTGGGTAAGGGTGGTAGTAGTGACAGGCATCCAGCCCCCATGGGTAGAGGTGGTAGTAGTGGTAGGCATCTGGCACCCCTGGATAAGGGTGGTAGTAGTGACAGGCATCCAGCCCCCATGGGTAGAGGTGGTAGTAGTGGTAGGCATCTGGCACCCCCTGGGTAAGGGTGGTAGTAGTGACAGGCATCCAGCCCCCATGGGTAGAGGTGGTAGTAGTGGTAGGCATCTGGCACCCCCTGGGTAAGGGTGGTAGTAGTGACAGGCATCCAGCCCCCATGGGTAGAGGTGGTAGTAGTGGTAGGCATCTGGCACCCCCTGGGTAAGGGTGGTAGTAGTGACAGGCATCCAGCCCCCCATGGGTAGAGGTGGTAGTAGTGGTAGGCATCTGGCACCCCTGGGTAAGGGTGGTAGTAGTGACAGGCATCCAGCCCCCATGGGTAGAGGTGGTAGGCATCTGGCACCCCCTGGGTAAGGGTGGTAGTAGTGGTAGGCATCTGGCACCCCTGGGTAAGGGTGGTAGTAGTGGTAGGCATCTGGCACCCCTGGGTAAGGGTGGTAGTAGTGGTAGGCATCTGGCACCCCTGGGTAAGGGTGGTAGTAGTGGTAGGCATCCAGCCCCCCATGGGTAGAGGTGGTAGTAGTGGTAGGCATCTGGCACCCTTTGGGTAAGGGTGGTAGTAGTGGTAGGCATTTGGCACCCCCTGGGTAAGGGTGGTAGTAGTGACAGGCATCCAGCCCCCCATGGGTAGAGGTGGTAGTAGTGGTAGGCATCTGGCACCCCTGGGTAAGGGTGGTAGTAGTGACAGGCATCCAGCCCCCATGGGTAGAGGTGGTAGTAGTGGTAGGCATCTCACCCCCTGGGTAAGGGTGGTAGTAGTGACAGGCATCCAGCCCCCATGGGTAGAGGTGGTAGTAGTGGTAGGCATCTGGCACCCCCTGGGTAGGGGTGGTAGTAGTGGTAGGCATCTGGCACCCCTGGGTAGGGGTGGTAGTAGTGGTAGGCATCCAGCCCCCATGGGTAGAGGTGGTAGTAGTGGTAGGCATCTGGCACCCCCTGGGTAAGGGTGGTAGTAGTGACAGGCATCCAGCCCCCATGGGTAGAGGTGGTAGTAGTGGTAGGCATCTGGCACCCCCTGGATAAGGGTGGTAGTAGTGACAGGCATCCAGCCCCCATGGGTAGAGGTGGTAGTAGTGGTAGGCATCTGGCACCCCTGGGTAAGGGTGGTAGTAGTGACAGGCATCCAGCCCCCATGGGTAGAGGTGGTAGTAGTGGTAGGCATCTGGCACCCCTGGGTAAGGGTGGTAGTAGTGACAGGCATCCAGCCCCCATGGGTAGAGGTGGTAGTAGTGGTAGGCATCTGCACCCCTGGGTAAGGGTGGTAGTAGTGACAGGCATCCAGCCCCCCATGGGTAGAGGTGGTAGTAGTGGTAGGCATCTGGCACCCCCTGGGTAAGGGTGGTAGTAGTGGTAGGCATCTGGCACCCCCTGGGTAAGGGTGGTAGTAGTGGTAGGCTTCTGACACCCCCTGGGTAAGGGTGGTAGTAGTGGTAGGCATCTGGCACCCCCTGGGTAAGGGTGGTAGTAGTGGTAGGCTTCTGGCACCCCTGGGTAAGGGTGGTAGTAGTGGTAGGCATCTGGCACCCCCTGGGTAAGGGTGGTAGTAGTGGTAGGCATCTGGCACCCCCTGGGTAAGGGTGGTAGAAGTGGTAGGCATCTGGCACCCCCTGGGTAAGGGTGGTAGTAGTGGTACGCTTCTGGCACCCCCTGGGTAAGGGTGGTAGTAGTGGTAGGCATCTGTCACCCCCTGGGTAAGGGTGACAGTAGTGGTAGGCATCTGGCACACCCTGGGTAAGGGTGGTAGTTGTGGTAGGCATCTGGCACCCCCTGGGTAAGGGTGGTAGTAGTGGTAGGCATCCAGCCCCCCATGGGTAGAGGTGGTAGTAGTGGTAGGCAACTGGCACCCCCTGGGTAAGGGTGGTAGTAGTGACAGGCATCCAGCCCCCCATGGGTAGGGGTGGCAGTAGTGGTAGGCATACAGGCCCCAATGTGTATGTGTGGCATTGGTGAGGGCCATCCCGCCTCTATGGTGCTGCTGTTGCTGGTGTAGGTATTTCTGCATCCCTCTGTGTGTGATGTGTCGGGTACGTGTAGTTTGTTTTTGTTGTTGGTGTCTGACTTACCTTCTGCGCCATACGCATCCGTGCCTGTTCCGGTAATAGAGGTAGAATATTGGTAGGATCGGCACGAAGGGATTCATGGTTGGTTCGTCTCGTTCGTCTTTCTCTTTGCTTCGCCTCGTCCTCGTCGCTGGTGTGTTTGTCTCGTAGCCGTGGATCGTGTTGTGGCGCGAATCGGAGCTTATGTGCGCCTCTCCCGGATGCTTTGACGTGCCGTGCGTAGCGACGGGTTCGGCGCGTACGGGAAACGCATCGTACTTGTCCGGCCGGACGGGGCTGCATTTTTGTTTTCGTGCGGCTCGATTCTACGATTCCGGATCCGGCTCGGTCGGGGAACAGGACCTGGATTGGGTGAGTACGACTGGGTCGGAATCTATGCTGTTGTGCGCATCGTACTTGCTCGTTCGGAATAATGTGCGGATCGGTCGGGAAACAGGCATTCGCATGGCTTTTTTCCCGACCGAATGGTGTTAGGTGCGCCTCCGACCGAGATCGGAATCGGCCCCCAGGTCTTCAGTGGTTTCCGAAAAGTCAAGTGGTGTGAGTGCACCTTAAAGGAAGAGGGAGGGCATTCCAGAGGGCAGGGGCCTTGGCACAAAAAGATCGACCACCCGCCCTTGCTCTTCTAACACGTGGCACACAGGCTAAATTATGAACAGCAGAGCGCAAGGACCGTGAGAGGAGATATGGAATCAACAAATTTGATAAGATGGGAGCCCCCTGCGAAAATAAGATCTTATGAGCCATGCACAGTGCCTTAAACTGAATAAGTTTATCCACCTGGAGCTAGTGTAATTTGCGAATGGCATCTGCAGCTGAGCAGTATTTCGGAAAGGAAAACAGCAGCCTTGCAGCTGCATTTTGAGCCAACTGGAGCCTTCTAATCACAGGCTTATTTGCTCCCAGGAAAGAATGTTGTAGTAGTCCAACCGGGAGAGAATAACAGCCTGAACGATTACTTGATGAGTGTGGGGAACTAAAAAACCCAGAATGGGTTTGAGACCACATAGCAACCCAAAACAGGTGCCTGTCAGAGCTTTTGTCTGTCCTTCAAATGTTAGGGCATTATCGACCCAAACGCCTAGATTCTTAACCACCGACTTGGCACAAGGGGGACTCCCAAGGGAAGAAGGCCACCAGTGTTCTCCCCAAGTGTGACCATCCCTGCCTACAAAAAGAATTTCTGACTTACTGGTATTCAGCTGCAAACAATTAGCTGCCATTCATACTGCAACAGCCTTCATACCTTTTTGGAAGTTGACCAGATCTGATGAAGGAGTGCCAGAAAAAGAGAACACAATCTGGGTGTCATCAGCATAAGACACCAACGCGAACCCCAGAACTTTCACCACCTGAGCCAATGGCCGAATGTAGATATTAAACAACGTGGGACTTAGAGAAGAGCCCTAGGGGACACCTTGGTGTAAAGTGTGCCAGTTGGAGCTAAAAGGCAGAGACACCACCTAAAAAGAGCGGTCGGCAAGGAAAGATTAAAAACAGGTATACGCAGAGCCACCAACACCAATCTCTTGCAGGCGCTGGAGCAAGATGTTGTGACAAACGGTGTCAAATGCTGCACTTAGGTCAAGTAGAATCAGTACAGAGGAACTGCCTTCATCCAAGATGCCGCGGAGTTGCTTGGTGACTGCGAGAAGAGCAGACTCAGTACTGTGCTGTGACCTAAAACCATTCTGGGAAATGTCCAGAATGTGATTTTCATCTAAGAAGTTACTTAGACTGGGATTAACATGAGTCTCTGTTACTTTTGAAAGGAATGGCAAAAGAGAAATAGGATGGACATTTTACGGTTTTGAAGCATCCAAAGTGGGTTTTTTCAGAAGAGGATTAACTTTGGCATGCTTCCAGGAAATAGGTACAGATGCTGATGTCAGTGAAAGATAAATCAATTCAAGACAAGGTGTAGTGAGGCAGTCCTGTAGTTTCAGAAATAGGTCTGGCCTGAGAGGGTCAGCAGGTGAGCCCGGTTTGACATTCTTCTATAAGATGTGCAACTCAGACAGGGCCATCGGGGTTAGGGAGCATAACCGTGGCAAAGTGGTACCAGTTAGACCGACTGGATAGGAAACTATAATATTAGAGATGAAGCTGGAGTAGATATTTTCTACTTTGTTGCAAAAATACCTAGCCAACTTCTCACAATGGTCATTAGAGTCTTCAATATGCTCCACCGCAAGTCCCTGTTTAGTTAGACTGTTAAGAAGAGAAAATATTGCTTTAGAAGGATTATTGCTACCCTTTATTTTGTTAGCAAAGTATTCAGCTTTGGATCTCTTAATCATTTTATGATATTATTTAATGGCAGCTCTATATAATATTTTTCTAGAATAGTCACATGTTTGCCTCCAAGTGCCTTCCAGAACCTTACAGTTCCTTTTTGCTTCTTTCAGAGATTCCGTAAACCAGGGTGCAGCCTGATTTTTAATGCTCCGAACCCGTCTGACGAGGACAAAAATGTCTAGTGCAGAGGAGAGCCAGTCCTGGACATTGTTTTTTGCATCTTCCACATTCAGTTCAAGTGGTGGCATCGCTTCTGGAGAAAATCTTCAAATTTTTGGAGGTCAAGCTTATGCCAAGGATGTCTGAGACTAAGGACTGAGCGAGAAGACTGGTTCTGACCCACTAGACATATGGTCATAGGAATCCAAAAATGATCTGTCCGCATCATAGGTAGAGGGGTAAGAACCTTCAAAAAATTAAGATTTGAAAAGACTGGATCAAGAAGGTCTAAAGCCTCATGAGTGGTGCCAAATACAAGTTGCTTGAGCTGACAAGCATCAAGGTCATCTAGAAAATTGACAATGTCGCCATCCTGCCTCATGTCCAAATGAAGATTCAAGTTGCCTACTATATTAGAATTGGCTAGCTTGATGGTCAGAGAGGCCATCAAGTTTACCAGTGCCTCCATAAATGTATTGGACAGGCCTGGAGGGTGGTAAATTAGCAGCCCATATAGTGTGAAGTTCAGTGGCAGCTCGCAGAGGGAGTGCTGCAGGGCGGTGAGGCGGGGCGGGGCTGGGTGGGGGGTAGTGGAGTCGGACATACGACGGGCAGGAGTAAGGTAAGTAAATAAATAAATAAAACTATTTACCTTGCGCTCGAGTTGGTGGGGATCTCGAAGTAAGGGAGGAATTGTGCTTTGCCCTAAAATAATTGCTTCACTTTTTCCAATATATCTTGTCTTTTCTCTCCACTTGTTTTTTTAGTGTAGAGGCAGTCAGTTGCCCTTGTGTCCCACAGCTCCAGTACACTACTTAGCCACTGTCTTCCCCCCCTCCCAGCCTTCTGTCTCCTACTTCAATTTTCAGATTGAGAGGTGGAGGGTAGCGGTCGGTAAATGTTGTAAGTCCGTGAGAAGGCGACTCCAGGTACAATTCGCAGACTTTGACAGAAACTGTCCCAGTTTTTTCATCTGGTATGACATTTTGATTTCATTTCCAGATTAAAAAGATGGCCAGAAAGCTTTGCTCTGGAAAATTAATTAGTACGAGGTCATGTGAAAAGCAAAATCGACTCCTCTGCAAAATAAAGACTGTCATGCTGGTGGCTTAAACATTTTGGTAGTTATCACAAATTATTTTCCCAAAATGGAAAGGAAACATGAGTCAGACAAACCAACAAATTGAAATGGTTGTCAGGGGACAAAATCGCTGAACTAACCCACATGAAATCTACAGACATTAGCTTACAAAAATACAGATGGACGTTGATAAGACACTCCTGGAAACTGCTGATTTAACTTTTCATTAATATTGATATTGCCACCAATACTGTCAATAAAGCCATAGAAGCGAAACCTATTTGTTCTACACCAAATATTTGGTAAAAAGACAACTATGAATCTGTAGCAGCACATCGAGTTAGAAATCTGTTTCCATACCTGAATTATCTCGTCGTGCAACATGCCAAAAGACTATGATCAATATTCGGAATGTGTTCACACTTTTGGAATTATTATTATTATTTTTGTATACATTTTTTTTTTATTTGCAACACCGTCAGTTCAATTAATACATATATATAAATACATAAATACATGAGGAAATTCAGCCAATAATAAATAGATACATTATAAAGGGAAAGATGAAATTCATACCTCGCCGTAAAAAACTACAATCACTATCTTTCGATATACAAAAATTACAAATAATTCATACTAAATCTTAACAAATCTCGCTGGCATTTTTTCAATTATAGATCAGGCCCAAACACACTTTCCTGGTTTTTTTGTCCTCCATCCCTTCCTTTCATATACCCCCTTTTCAAGATTAAAAGTGGATAAGAGTCACACAAGCCATTGCTGAAAGGTGGGGGGAAACGGATCCAACCAAGCAGAGGAGATGCAGATTCTTGCCACCACCATAGTCAGGAACAAAAAAAGTTGATGTGCCATTAACATTCCTTCACTGGCTTCCCCCAGCAACATTAATTCAATTGTAAACATTACTTTTATCTTAAGGGAATGAAATAGAAAAGTTTCTATATCCTTCTTCAGGGATTCTAAGAGTGGACAAGTAGCAAATATAAGAATAATATCAGCTTCTGTACTACTGTATCGGGGGCAGCGGACCCCAGCTGAGGAACCCCATTAGGAAATCTTGGCAGGTGTATAGTAAAGAGAGAACATTTTTTATAATGTTGCACCTATAACCTGGCCGAGCACAAAATGGAGTGACCTAAATTTAACAAGTCTAAGAAGCTGACACTATTTACACCGAACTTTTGTTTCCATTTCTCACAGTGCTTCTCGGGATCACCCTGCATCAATTGGTTCAGTCCTCCGTATATTTGACTAATAATACATCTCTCATGATCCTTTATTACATCCATTGTAGGGTCCTTACTAAATCCTCTTAATCCCCCTTTCTTCTTAACTAAAAAGCTCTGTACCTGCAGATATTTAAAAAAATATTTTTAATCAACCCTATAATTCATCTGAACTTCCTCAAATGACATTATTCAATCTGCATCAATAAGATACCCCACCTTCCCAACTCCAAGGTCCTCCCAGTGTGACATAACTGCATCATGGAATATTTCTGGAAGTGCTGGGTTCCTGAAAAAATGTGTCCTCCCTAACCCTAACTTTTTCTTTACAGCTACCCATACACAACATGCAGCTGAGAGGGTTTTAAATCTAACCTTGTAATAGCTAGGTTTGTTATATTTTAAAAGCCAGTTTTGAGCCTCATCTCCTAATAATAGTTCATAGATGTCAGGGGACCCACTGCTACTCCAGTGATCCATGAGCTTCCTTCCAAGTAAGCCCCGCATATACTGAAGTCCTGCAGCGCAAAAATTAAATCTTAAATCCGGGACAGCCCATCCCCCTCTCTCCCTAGGGAGTGTCCTAAATCTCAGGGCCCTCCAAGTCTTCTCGTGTTCCCATATAAATGTATTAATCATATCTTTCATCATCTTGAACCAACGTTTTTCGATCTCCAATGGTATTGCTCTAAAAAAAATAAAGAACTTTATGGAGAAACAACGGGGCAGATTTACAAGGAAGTGCTGCAGCGCTGCAACGCAAGCCCTTTGGCTGCGCCACACTGCGGCACTTCCAAAGGGATCACTGACAGAATATCGACGACAGGAATATCGACCTACACAAATATCGTGTTCAAAATATTGATGTCAAGAATATCGACATCCTATCTTTACAATGGTAAGTACAAAAATATCGAAACCAAAATATCGTTGTTAAAAATATCGTGGTTCAAAATATAGTTTTTTAAAAATCTCTAATAAGTAATTTTAAAGAAATTAAATATTACATATAATTAATAAAAACATAGTTAGAATTATTTAAAAATTAAAAAAATTATAAATAATAAATGTAACGTAAAAATAAATTAAACATACATATATAAAAATTATGATATATATATATTTACTTAATAATATTAATAAATAATTATTATAATAAATTATAAAATGTTAGAAACATAATACAAATTATAAATACATATATATATACATACACCTGTAACATAAAAACAAAATATATATATAATAAATTAAAATATTAAAATAATTTTTAATTTTAAAACAACATTTTACACTACATTAACTGAAACAGTAGGAAAATGTTGGATAGCGTAGGGGATAAAATTACTATTCCCACTCCTGTAAATGCAACAGTAGGGAAAGTGTTGGATAGCGGAGGGGATAAAATTACTATTCCCACTCCAGCAAGTGCAACAGTAGGGAAAGTGTTGGATAGCGTAGGGGGATAATTTACTATTCCCACTTCAGAGAGTGCAACAGTAGGGAAAGTGTTGGATAGCGTAGGGGATAAAATTACTGTTCCCACTCCAACGAGTGCAACAGTAGGGAAAGTGTTGGATAGCGAGGTGATAAAATTACTATTCCCACTCCAGATAGTGCAACAGTAGGGAAAGTATTGGGTAGCGGAGGGAATAAAATTACTATTCCGACACCAGCGAGTGCAACAATAGAGAAAGTGTTGGATAGCGGAGGGGTTAACATTTTCTATTCCCACTCCAGAGAGTGCAACAGTAGTGATAGTGTTGGATAGCAGAGTGGATAAAATTACTATTCCCACTCCAGAGAGTGCAACAGTAGGAAAAGTGTTGGATAGCGGAGGGGTAAAAATTACTATTCCCACTCGAGCAAGTGCAACAGTATGAAAGTGTTGGATGGCAGAGGGGAATAATTTACTATTCCCACTCCAGCAAGTGCAACAGTAGGGAAAGTGTTGGATAGCGGAGGGGATTAATTTACTATTCCCACTCCAGGGAGTACAACAGTAGGGAAAGTGTTGGCTAGCGGAGGGAATAAAATTACTATTCCCACTCCTGCGAGTGCAACAGTAGGGAAAGTGTTGGATAGCGGAGGGGATAAAATTACTATTCCCACTCCAGCGAGTGCAACAGTAGGGAAACTGTTGGATAGCGGAGGGGTTAAAATTACTATTCCCACTCCAGCAAGTGCAACAGTAGGAAAGTGTTGGATAGCGGAGGGGAATCATTTACTATTCCCACTCCAGCAAGTGCAACAGTAGGGAAAGTGTTGGATAGCGGAGGGGAATAATTTACTATTCCCACTCCAGGGAGTGCAACAGTAGGGAAAGTGTTGGAAAGCGAAAGGGGATAAATTTACTATTCCCACTCCAGCAAGTGCAACAGTAGGGAAAGTGTTGGATAGCGGAGGGGAATAATTTACTATTCCCACTCCAGCAAAATAATGAACATTAATTAACAAATAATTAACTAATTAAAAATAATTTACCTCCCACCATATTCCCCTATAAATAACCCCACCAATGTTGTAAAAAATAACACAATTAACATAATAAATTAACAATTAATTAATTAACTAATAACAATTAACAAGCACATTAAAAACAATCAGTAATAAATTAATTCACAGAATTAACACTATTAAATAAAATTAAATAAATAATATATAAAAAATATTAAAAATAATATTAAAATGTAATTACTTCCCACCCTACTCCCCTATCATCCCACAGCATGCTCTTAAAAAAAGACACAATTAACATAATTAATAATTAATTAATCATTATTAATGACCAACTTATAACTAATTAATAACAAATTAATAACCACATTTAACAATATAAAATATTAAATACATAAATATTAATTAATACAAATCAGTAATTGATTAATTATAATTGAATTACTTCCCACCCTACTCCCCTTTAAACCCACAACCCACTCCTAAGAAAATGCAATTAACATATTTACCAATTAATTATGAATAATTAATAACCAATTAATAACTAATTAATCACAAATTAATTAACACAATTAACAATATAAATATTAAATACGTAAATATTAATTAATTATAATTAATTTACTTCCCATCCTATCCCCTATAAACCCACAACCCGCTCCTAAAAAAATAGCACAATTAACATATTAACGAATCAATTGATAATAATTAATAACAATTAATAGCTAATTAATAACAATTAAATTATCACAATTAACAATATAAAATATTAAATACATAAATATTAATTAATACAAAATATTAATTAATTAATTATAATTAAATTACTTCCCACCCTATCCCCCTATAAACCCACAACCCGCTACACAAATAAAACGCAAAATGTAATTTAAAAAAAATTAATAACTTCTAAAAATTATTAATAAATGCATTCTAATTAAATTACTTCCCACCCTATTCCCCTATAAACCCACAACCCGCTATGGAACTAAAATACACAAAAATTAATTAACATAAAGTTAATTACTTCTAAAAATTTCACACAAACATTAAAAAAATAAGCTATACTTATACAAAATAATTACATCACATACTTTGAACACACATAGTAAAACTAAGGGTGGGCGTAGTTCGCGAAGTAATGCTTCGCGAAGCTACGCAAAGTGCAGTTCGCGCTACGCAAGCTTCGCGTAGCACTACGCGAACTGCGTAGCGCACTGTTCGCAATGATTGCACAGTGCCGGATGCTTGTCCGCACTGTGCAATCATTGAAAACGGCAACTTGCACAGTGCGAGCTGTCTTTTACTGCCGCTCGAGTAGATTTTTACTCGGCGGCAGCTTTCTCAACGCGGACTGGTAGTTTCTCATCGCGGCGGTCGCAAGCATA
Source organism: Calotriton arnoldi (assembly GCA_963921515.1). Lineage (NCBI taxonomy): Eukaryota > Metazoa > Chordata > Amphibia > Caudata > Salamandridae > Calotriton > Calotriton arnoldi. Next base: position 2,370 of record CAWUFW010031592.1, on the reverse strand, counting down.
CGCGACCACTCGCAATGAGAACCTGACCTCCCGCGTTGAGAATCTCGCCGGGAGGTTTATTTTCCACGCTCGCGATCGGCAACTTGATGTTGCTGATCGCGAACGAGAAAAGTCTCGCCCGGGATGTCATTTTGCTTGCTCGCGGTCGCCAACTTGACGTTGAGGACCGCGAGCAAGCAAACATGACCGCGGCACTACGCTACGCTACGCTACGCGTGTTCGCACTGTGCTACGTGCAATTCGCGTTGTGCGAAGTAGCGCAAACTTCGCAAACTACGCGAGCGTAGCGTAGCACTTCGCCCAGGGTTACAAAACACTAAAATAAATGTTGATATTATTAACAACGATATTTTTACTAAGGATATTACTAACTTCGATATTAAAAAAAAACAATATTTCTTACCTTCATGTCGATATTCTGGTCAACGATATTCTTGCATGTCGATGTTGTGCCACTTCGATATTAAAAACTCGATATTCTGGCACATCGATATTCCAACATCAATATTCTGTCTGTGCACCCTTCCTAAGCACAGGAATGCGACATATTTACAATAATATGTCGCATTCCTCTGCTCTCCCCTGCGCTGGCGCACAAACAGCTGCCATGCGCCAGAGCAGGCACCCTTACACCATGGTGCAAGGATGCCTGCGTCATGGGGAGATTGTTTTTGTGCAGGAAGGGGCACCTTCCTGCACAAAAACAATTGCTACAGGCATTTTCCTCTTTCAATGCGTGCTGTAGAATGCAGCACGCATTGAAAGAGTAAAAAACGAGGAGAAATGAAAACATTTCTCCTCATTGCACCACGCTACGCCTCCCCTACGATTCCTTGTAAATCTGGAAATGTGTCTTGTTCCATGGGTGTTGCGTGGGAACACCCACAGCAACATCCATGGAATGCCCCTTTCACGCAAAGTGCTGCGTGTAAAGGGGCCATATTTACAAGGACAGGGAAAGTCACGCAGGGTGGCTTTTCCTGTCCTTGTAAATATGGGGCAGAGAAATACGCCACCAGTTCATCCCAAAAAGTGACATACTGGTGGCGCAGGGGGCTTGTAAATCTGCCCTAACATTTTGAAAATGTTAAACCGGCCAACAATTGAGAGATGTAAGTTATTCATCCCATCAAAATCTTTCTTCCCTTTCTGAATGGCTGGTATAAGATTTAACTCCACAATTTGTTCCAGCTCGGATGTTATATTCACCCCTAGATAGATCACAGATTGTGTCACCCGAGGATCAAATAAATGGGCTATACTATTCATTACTATTTGCATTTTATCCTGGTTAAGAGAATAACCAGACACTCTCCCAAAGGCCCCGGCTTCTTTCTCAATTTCATTTAATGCAACATGAGGGTCAGATGTAACTACCACAAGCTCATCAGCATAACCCAACGTTTTAGTGTCATAGCCTTGAAATCTGCTGGGTTGAATTCTCATATTATCATCGATTTTCCAAATCAAGGGATCTATATAACAAGCAAATAAGAGCGGAGAACAAGGACAACCCTGCCTTGTCCCCCTTGTGATCCAAAGTGGTTCTGTTTGGCCTCCCATTAAGCAAAATCGAGCAACAGGGGCCCTATACACTACCCGTATAGCACCGATGAAGCCCTTGCCTATACCTACCCGCTCGAGAACAGCCCACAAATAATCCCATAAAACCCTATCAAACGCTTATTCGGCATCAAGCAGAATCAGCGCCGTAGAGTCCCCAGAGATTGAGGCAGCATTGAACAATGTGACCACTCTGCAAATGTAGTCGGTAGTTCCTGTGCCTGGAATAAAACCCTGCTCCCTAGGGGAAATCACCTTACCTATGATGAGACTTAGCCGACTGGCTAACACCTTTGAAAATATCTTAGCTTCACTATTCATGAGTGTTATGGGTCTATAGGACCCAGCCTCATTTGCAGATATCCCCTTCTTTAAGAAAATAATAATACTAGCCCAGGCCCAAGACTCTGGGGGAGTCACCCTCTTCTGAGCCTGACAGAGTGAATTAACCGAGTCAGGTCCCAAGGTCATAAAGAAAACTTTATAAAATTCTAGCGGGATCTGATTAGGTCCCACAGCCCTTCCAGAGGGAAGATAATTAAGCGCTCTATGTATTTCTTCATTTGAGAATGGAACATCTAGGGATTCCACATCTTCTTGGGAAAACTGTTCAGTTTAAATAGAGTCTAAGGGGCTCATTACGATGTCGGGCGGAAGCACAACCGCCGTGCTGGCGGATGCAAAAACCACCAGTTACCGCCGGCACGCAGCAGTCCACACGCCCGCCCAATTACGATGCGAAAAGTAGGCCAAACACCGCCGGCAAGCCAGCAACACCGTCCGCCATCAAAGTGCGCCCGTACACGT
>CAWUFW010031591.1:0-15267 GCA_963921515.1 Calotriton arnoldi | reverse complement strand
TTGCGTGGATCCCTCAAGGTTTGCTTACCCACAATCCCCTGCAAACCTCAATTTTAACTGAAAAAATCACTTTTTCCACATATTTTTGTGTGGGAAAGTTGTGGCATCACCAGGCTGACACAAATTTCCTACCACCCAGCGTTCCCCCAGGTCTCCCGATAAAAATGGTGCCTCACTCGTGTGGGAGGCCCAAGTACCCGCGACAGGCGAGGGCCCAAAACGTATTGAGGCGACATCAAAATTGCCTATCACAAAACGACCTGGTTTTGCAAGGGGGGTCACCTGGGTTTTTGGCCCCGTGCTAGGTGGCCAGCTAGGGAAACATACCAAACCCACACATTTCTGAAAACTAGACACCCGGGGGGTTCCAGGGAGGTATGGCTTGCTTGGATCCCCCAACGTTTTCTTACCCAGAATCCCCTGCAAACCTCAATTCTAGCTGAAAAAATCACTTTTTCCACACATTTTTGTGTGGGAAAGTTGTGGCATCACAGGGCTGACACAAATTTCCTACCACCCAGCGTTCCCCCAGGTCTCCTGATAAAAATGGTGCCTCACTCGTGAGGGAGGCCCAAGTACCCGCGACAGGCAAGGGCCCAAAACGTATTTAGGCGACATCAAAATTGCCTATCACAAAACGACCTGGTTTTGCAAGGGGGGTCACCTGGGTTTTTGGCCCCGAGCTCAACGGCCAGCTAGGGAAACCTACCAAACCCACCATTTCTGAAAACTAGACAACCGGGGGGTTCCAGGAAGGTATGGCTTGCGTGGATCCCCCAACGTTTTCTTACCCAGAATCCCCTGCAAACCTCAATTTTAGCTGAAAAAAATCACTTTTTCCACACATTTGTGTGTGGAAAAGTTGTGGCATCACCCGGCTGACACAAATTTCCTACCACCCAGCGTTCCCCCAGGTCTCCTGATACAAATGGTGCCTCACTCGTGTGGGAGGCCCAAGTACCCACGACAGGCAAGGGCCCAAAACGTATTGAGGCGACACCAAAATTGCCTATCACAAAAAGACCTGGTTTTGCAAGGGGGGGTCACCTGGGTTTTTGGCCCCGTGGTCGGCAGCCAGCTAGGGAAACCTACCAAACCCATACATTTCTGAAAACTAGACACCCGGGGGGTTCCAGGGAGGTATGGCTTGTGTGGATCCCCCAACGTTTTCTTACCCAGAATCCCCTGCAAACCTCAATTTTAGCTGAAGAAATCACTTTTTCCACACATTTTTGTGTGGGAAAGTTGTGGCATCACCGGGCTGACACAAATTTCCTACCACCCAGCGTTCCCCAAGTTCTCCCGATAAAAATGGTGCCTCACTCGTGTGGGAGGCCCAAGTACCCGCGACAGGCAAGGGCCCAAAACGCATTGAGGCGACATCAAAATTGCCTATCACAAAATGACCTGGTTTTGCAAGGGGGGGTCACCTGGGTTTTTGGCCCCGTGCTTGGCGGCCAGCTAGGGAAACCTACCAAACCCACACATTTCTGAAAACTAGACACCCGGGGGGTTCCAGGGAGGTATGGCTTGCGTGGATCCCCCAACGTTTTCTTACCCAGAATCCCCTGCAAACCTCAATTTTAGCTGAAAAAAATCACTTTTTCCACACATTTTTGTGTGGGAAAGTTGTGGCATCACCGGGCTGACACAAATTTTCTACCACCCAGTGTTCCCCCAGGTCTCCCGATAAAAATGGTGCCTCACTCGTGTGGGAGGCCCAAGTACCCGCGACAGGCAAGGGCCCAAAACGTATTGAGGCGACATCAAAATTGCCTATCACAAAACGACCTGGTTTTGCAAAGGGGGTCACCTGGGTTTTGCCCCATGCTCGGCGGCCAGCTAGGGAAACCTACCAAACCCACACATTTCTGAAAACTATACACCCGGGGGTTCCAGGGAGGTATGTCTCACGTGTATCCCTCAAGGTTTTCTTACCCACAATCCCCTGCAAACCTCAATTTTAACTGAAAAAAAATCACTTTTTCCACATATTTTTGTGTGGGAAAGTTGTGGCATCACCGGGCTGACACAAATTTCCTACCACCCAGCGTTCCCCCAGGTCTCCCGATAAAAATGGTGCCTCACTCGTGTGGGAGGCCCAAGTACCCGCGACAGGCGAGGGCCCAAAACGTATTGAGGCGACATCAAAATTGCCTATCACAAAACGACCTGGTTTTGCAAGGGGGGTCACCTGGGTTTTTGGCCCCGTGCTAGGCGGCCAGCTAGGGAAACATACCAAACCCACACATTTCTGAAAACTAGACACCCGGGGGGTTCCAGGGAGGTATGACTTGCTTGGATCCCCCAACGTTTTCTTACCCAGAATCCCCTGCAAACCTCAATTCTAGCTGAAAAAATCACTTTTTCCACACATTTTTGTGTGGGAAAGTTGTGGCATCACAGGGCTGACACAAATTTCCTACCACCCAGCGTTCCCCCAGGTCTCCCGATAAAAATGGTGCCTCTCTCGTGAGGGAGGCCCAAGTACCCGCGACAGGCAAGGGCCCAAAACGTATTTAGGCGACATCAAAATTGCCTATCACAAAACGACCTGGTTTTGCAAGGGGGGTCACCTGGGTTTTTGGCCCCGAGCTCAACGGCCAGCTAGGGAAACCTACCAAACCCACCATTTCTGAAAACTAGACACCCGGGGGGTTCCAGGAAGGTATGGCTTGCGTGGATCCCCCAACGTTTTCTTACCCAGAATCCCCTGCAAACCTCAATTTTAGCTGAAAAAAATCACTTTTTCCACACATTTGTGTGTGGAAAAGTTGTGGCATCACCCGGCTGACACAAATTTCCTACCACCCAGCGTTCCCCCAGGTCTCCTGATACAAATGGTGCCTCACTCGTGTGGGAGGCCCAAGTACCCACGACAGGCAAGGGCCCAAAACGTATTGAGGCGACATCAAAATTGCCTATCACAAAAAGACCTGGTTTTGCAAGGGGGTCACCTGGGTTTTTGGCCCCGTGGTCGGCAGCCAGCTAGGAAACCTACCAAACCCATACATTTCTGAAAACTAGACACCCGGGGGGTTCCAGGGAGGTATGGCTTGTGTGGATCCCCCAACGTTTTCTTACCCAGAATCCCCTGCAAACCTCAATTTTAGCTGAAGAAATCACTTTTTCCACACATTTTTGTGTGGGAAAGTTGTGGCATCACCGGACTGACACAAATTTCCTACCACCCAGCGTTCCCCAAGTTCTCCCGATAAAAATGGTGCCTCACTCGTGTGGGAGGCCCAAGTACCCGCGACAGGCAAGGGCCCAAAACGCATTGAGGCGACATCAAAATTGCCTATCACAAAATGACCTGGTTTTGCAAGGGGGGGTCACCTGGGTTTTTGGCCCTGTGCTTGGTGGCCAGCTAGGGAAACCTACCAAACCCACACATTTCTGAAAACTAGACACCCGGGGGGTTCCAGGGAGGTATGGCTTGCGTGGATCCCCCAACGTTTTCTTACCCAGAATCCCCTGCAAACCTCAATTTTAGCTGAAAAAAATCACTTTTTCCACACATTTTTGTGTGGGAAAGTTGTGGCATCACCGGGCTGACACAAATTTTCTACCACCCAGTGTTCCCCCAGGTCTCCCGATAAAAATGGTGCCTCACTCGTGTGGGAGGCCCAAGTACCCGCGACAGGCAAGGGCCCAAAACGTATTGAGGCGACATCAAAATTGCCTATCACAAAACGACCTGGTTTTGCAAAGGGGGTCACCTGGGTTTTTTGCCCCATGCTCGGCGGCCAGCTAGGGAAACCTACCAAACCCACACATTTCTGAAAACTAGACACCCAGGGAATTCCAGGGAGGTATGGCTTGTGTGGATCCCCCAAAGTTTTCTTACGCAGAATCCCCTGCAAACCTCAAATTTAGCTGAAACAATCACTTTTTCCATACATTTTTGTGTGGGTAAGTTGTGGCATCACTGAGCTGACACAAATTTCCTACCACCCAGCATTCCCCCAGGTCTCCCGATAAAAATGGTGCCTCACTCGTGTGGGAGGCCCAAGTACCCGCGACAGGCAAGGGCCCAAAACGTATTGAGGCGACATCAAAATTGCCTATCACAAAACGACCTGGTTTTGCAAAGGGGGTCACCTGGGTTTTTTGCCCCATGCTCGGCGGCCAGCTAGGGAAACCTACCAAACCCACACATTTCTGAAAACTAGACACCCAGGGAATTCCAGGGAGGTATGGCTTGTGTGGATCCCCCAAAGTTTTCTTACGCAGAATCCCCTGCAAACCTCAAATTTAGCTGAAACAATCACTTTTTCCATACATTTTTGTGTGGGTAAGTTGTGGCATCACTGAGCTGACACAAATTTCCTACCACCCAGCATTCCCCCAGGTCTCCCGATAAAAATGGTGCCTGACTCGTGTGGGAGGCCAAAGTACCCGCGACTGGCAAGGGCCCAAAACATTTTGTGATAGCCAATTTTGATGTCGCCTCAATATGTTTTGGGCCCTTGCCTGTCGCGGGTACTTGGGCCTACCACACGAGTGAGGCACCATTTTTATCGGGAGACCTGGGGGAACACTGGGTGGTAGGAAATTTGTGTCAGCCCGGTGATGCCAGAACCTTCCCACACAAAAATGTGCGGAAAAAGTGATTTGTTTCAGCTAAATTTGAGGTTTGCAGGGGATTCTGGGTAGGAAAACGTTGGGGGATCCACGCAAGCCATACCTCCCTGGAACCCTCCGGGTGTCTAGTTTTCAGAAATGTGTGGGTTTGGTAGGTTTCCCTAGCTGGCCGCCGAGCACGGGGCCAAAAACCCAGGTGACCCCACTTGCAAAACCAGGTCGTTTTGTGATCGGCAATTTGATGTCGCCTCAATATGTTTTGGGCCCTTGCCTGTTGTGGGTACTTGGGCCTCCCACATTAGTGAGGCACCATTTTTATCGGGAGACCTGGGGGAACGCTGGGTGGTAGGAAATTTGTGTCAGCCCGGTGATGCCACAACTTTCCCACACAAAAATGTATGGAAAAGGTGATTTTTTCAGCTAAATTTGAGGTTTGGAGGGGATTCTGGGTAAGAAAACGTTGGGGGGGTCCACGCAAGCCATACCTCCCTGGCATCCCCCGGATGTCTAGTTTTCAAAAATGTATAAGTTCTCTAGGTTTCCCTAAGTGCTGGCAGCGCTAGGGTTTAAAAACTACAGCTAGGCACTTTGCAAAAAAATTATCATTTTTCACTGTGAAAATGTGGTGTGTCCACGTTGCGTTTTGGGCCATTTCCTGTTGTGGGCAGTAGCCCTACCCACACAAGTGAGGTACCATTTTTCTCGGAAGACTTTGGGGAACCCGGGGTAGGTGGAATTTTGTGGATCCACGCAGATTACAGACCTTTCCACCACAGAAATGTGAGGAAAATGTGTTTTTTTTGACAATTTTTTAGGTTTGCAAGGGATTCTGGGTAACAGAACCTGGTGAGAGCCAGTCAAGTCACCCCATCCTGGATTCCCCTGGGTGTCTAGTTTTCAAAAATGTATAGGTTTGCTAGGTGTCCCTAGGTGCCGGCAGAGCTAGGTTTAAAAAACTACAGCTAGGCACTTTGTAAAAAAAGGGTCATTTTTCACTGTGAAAATGTTGTACGTCCACCTTGCGTTTTGGGCCGTTTCCTGTCGCTGGCACTAGGCCTACACACACAAGTGAGGTACCATTTTTCTCGGAAGACTTTGGGGAACGCGGGGTGCATGGAATTTTATGGATCCACGCAGATTCCAGAACATTCCGCCACAGAAATGTGAGGAAAATGTGTTTTTTTGGACAATGTCTTTTAGGTTTGCAAGGGATTCTGGGTAACAGAACCTGGTGAGAGCCAGTCAAGTCACCCCATCCTGGATTTCCCTGGGTGTCTAGTTTTCAAAAATGTTTGGTTTGCTAGGTTTCCGTAGGTGCCGGCAGAGCTAGGGTTCAAAACTACAGCTAGGCACTTTGCAAAAAAAGGGTCTTTTTTCACTGTGAAAATGTGGTGAGTCCACCTTCCGTTTTGGGCCGTTTCCTGTCGCGGGCACTAGGCCTACCCACACAAGTGAGGTACCATTTTTCTCGGAAGACTTTGGGGAACGCAGGGTGGGTGGAATTTTGTGGATCCACGCAGATTCCAGAACTTTCCACCACAGAAATGTGAGGAAAATGTGGTTTTTTTGACAATTTTTTAGGTTTGGAAGGGATTCTGGGTAACAGAACCTGGTGAGAGCCAGTCAAGTCACCCCATCCTGGATTCCCCTGAGTGTCTAGTTTTCAAAAATGTATAGGTTTGCTTGGTTTCCCTAGGTGCCGGCAGAGCTAGGGTTCAAAAACTACAGCTAGGCACTTTGTAAAAAAAGGGTCATTTTTCATTGTGAAAATGTGGTGTGTCCACGTTGCGTTTTGAGCCGTTTCCTGTCGTGGGCACAAGGCCTACCCACACAAGTGAGGTACCATTTTTATCGGGAGTCTTAGGGTAGCACAGAATTGTAGAGCAACTGTTATTACCTATTGACTTTTGATGCATTTTTGCCTTCCAAATGACAGACAATGTGTAAAAAAGAAGTCATTTTGAAAAAGACCTATAATTCTCATGCTAGTATGGGTACTCACAATTTCGGAAATGTGCAAATATCTACTGTTTCTAAACTCTATATTTTGTTCCCATTTCAGAAATACATAGGTGTCTTTCATACCGATTTTTCCATGTATACATTTTCCCAAATGAATTGCTATATACCCGGCAAGATGCTGCTCAGATATTGGCTCTGGGTTCGTCGGGTTCTTGGTGAACCTACAAGTCCTATATATCCCCACAACCAGAAAGGTCTAGCGGATGTAATGGTATATTGCTTTCAAACAACTGTCATAATTAGAAGAAGTTACAGGTGAAAACGTTGACACAAATGGCTGTTTTTTTCAACTAATTTTCAATTTTTCCTATATTTAACTGTTAGTTTTTATGAAGAAACCTTGATGGATCTACACAAATGACCCCTTGCTGAATTCAGAATTTTGTCTACTTTTCTAAAAATGTATAGCTTTCCAGGATCCATTATTGCTTTCATACCCATTTCTACCATTAACTGGAAAGAGGTTGAAAGCAAAAAATAGCAAACGTAGGCTATGTCCCAGAAAAATGCCAAAACTGTGTAAAAAATGTTGGGTTTCTGACAAAAGTCTGCTTGTCCCTGAAATCTGGGAAGATGGTGATTTCAGCACCACAACCCCTTTTTTGATACCATTTGCAGGGAAAAAACCAGTCGCTTTCATCTGTAGCCCTTTTTTCCCATTTTTCCCCAAAAAAACAAAATGTTGCTGTATTTTGGCTAATTTCTGGGTCCCCTCCAGGGAAATCCACAAACCCTGGGTACCTTTAGAATCCCCATGATGTTGGAAAAAAAGGACGCAAATTTGGCGTGGATACCTTATGTGGTCAAAAGGTTACAGGGGCCAAAGCGCGAACTACCCCAAATAGCCAAAAAAAGGCTTAGCACAGGGGGCGGAAAGGCCTAGCAGCGAAGGGGTTAAGTGACATAGCTGCCCTAGGTCTTATACTCGCTCTAAGGTTTGCAGCCAACCTGCTTTGCAGAATGCTTCTCGTTGAAGGAGAAATAGTTCTAAAATCATGCCTAGGTGTATGTCTTGGAGTTGGTGTATGTGCATGGACTTCATCCCTTAATTTAGAAGGTTCTTCGGTTTCTAAATTGGAGCTCAAATGTTGGCCATAAGATGTTTTGCCTATTTCAACTTCATCAATAGGTTCCCCCAGTGGCACCTTCATTTTATAAACATTCTGGTTCTGCAGTGCTTTCTGTTTAGCAAACAAATATATATATATATATCTATATCTATATATATATAGATATAGATATAGATATATAGATATATATATATATATATAGAGAGAGATATATATAGATATATATTTTTTAGAAATTAAATTTATATCAGTGTTATAAAGTGCTATACAATTAAACTACAAGGCCCACAATGTATCGCTAATTAGGCAATAAATCACAGAATGACAAATTATGAGTGCAGCTGTGACATTTGAGGCTATGTCGCTGCTCCACTATTTCAGATAGAGGAAAACAGATTCATGAAAAGACTGTTATCGTTACCACTTAGGGCCCAATCATGACTTTTGGTACTGCGGAGGCGGGTGGCAAGCAGCTGCTGCGTCCCCACGCCGCCAAAAGTCGCCGCCACCTACTGGCCAGATTAAAACTTAAAAGTGGTCTGGCGGGCGGGCAGCTTGGCATTTCCCGCTGCAGAGCCTCTTTCAAAGGCGGCGGTGCCTTTGAAAAAGGCACCATAATGGAAACGCCACACAAGGTTCCTGCACGGCATGGACTCAAAAGTCCATGGCATGCAGGAACTGGTGTGCATGCACACAAGGGAGTACATGTTGCCCCCCTGTGTGTAAACACATGCAAAGGAGGCACATTTCCTTTCCCCAAGGTGTACATGGAGTAAGAACCTCCATGACACCGCCGGCGGACAGGAAACTCATAATATGCTTGACGGGACAAGGCGGTCCGCCAAGCATATTTCGGCCTCAGGACTGCCGCACCACCTCCAGGGAACAGCGGTTTCCTGGCGGGTGCGGCGGTCTGACCGCCCGAGTCATAATGCGGCAGTTGGACCACCGGTATGGCGGTGGCTCGGCTGCCACCCCCGCGCATCCACGAGTCTGGCGGGCCTCAGACTGCCAGACTCGTAATTGGGCCCATACGGTTGCCTCAGTTATGGTACATAAAGAGCTGGGTATGAGCTACATTTCAGATGTGTTACAACTGCGACCATTGGTTTTATCGCTCAATGTATGGCTTAAACCTGAAACCAAGTTGAATCTACTCATTTTGGAAGACAGTCTTGGCCTTGACTATGCTATGTGGACACCTTGGCTGTATTATTTTAAAGTGTACCTTTAGGTCCTTAGGCCGGCCTGAGTAATTTAATAGACCTTGTGATATTATCAAGGCCGATGCTGAATGGACAAAAATTGTCCTTTAGCTTTGGAAACAATCTGAAAGAGAAGCGGGCGATGGCCAAATCTTCAGTCAGACAATTTATCATGGTAAAAACGACTCCGTCAATTGAGCCATATCTTTGCTACGCAATATCTAATCATCGCCGATACTTATTGACACAGTTTAGGACTCACCTTGTTCACCACCTGCCAGCAATACCGAAGGGTTGAGTAAAGGAACCTGATAGTGACCCTTGCAATAATGTTTCCTGTCAAGACACATTGCACTTTATTCTGTTTTGTCCAAAGTATAGCACTTTAAGGAATACATTTATTCTCCCTCTGCTCAAGGAACTGAATTGTGAATCAATTACACCTGCACTTTTACCAGACGCCTATACCTGTGGTTCTGTAGCTTGTTTTCTTGCAGGAGCAGTAAGAGCAAGGAGTTCAATGGGAACTGAATGAAATGGGATTGATTGTTTGTTTTAATTTATCTTTTATGGTGTGTATTTTTTGCACCGAATAAAGATGAATGATGATGATGAGTACCACACTTTAGAACACCAAAGCACACCTTTATATTTAATAGAATGAAAATATGCTTCTTTGTGGAAATAGATTACTTTTAAATTGCATTTTGGGATTTGTAGTTCAGAATGTACAAGTACTGATTCATAAACGTAAATGAAACATTTAGTATATTCATGCTGTTCACACATGTTGGGAAAATTAAATAAACAATATCAAAATTAAACTGACAATAACTTGTTTGTTACATTCTTTTAAATAAAAGTTTTGGATGGAGGATCATTTGAAGTGTCGATGTCTGTAACCAGAACTTAATTTAAAAAAAAAAGTGTCAGGCCCTTGTCAGGAGACCACTGCAGCTTGCACCACCCATTGCCAATGCCAGTGCTACCAAAGTCAATTCAGACTTTATATACATTAAAAATGGATAATACCTGCCACCTAAGCTATTCTATTATGCTTTGGGTGGCAGGTGGCAGGTATTAGTCATTTTTAATGTATATAGAACTGTTGTTGTCTTCCCTCATACTTGCCTTTATTCTGGCTGGGCATTTTCAGTGCTCTCCAGTCCTCTCCTACTCCTCAGAGATGTGTGCCTTCCAAGTGCTATACAGGACATGTGAGGCTGGTAAATCCCTTCCTGGTTCCTACCTATGAGGTCATCAAATGCAGTCTGTGTGACATTCGAAATTAGAGATTCTCTATTTGCGACTACTCCCGATTCAATATTATAGATTTGTTATTTGCAAATGCAAATCAAAAGAAATCACAGACAGCGAGATCCAACTATTCCAACATATGATAAAGGGCCAGATGTATCAAATTTGGAAATTACCTAATTGCGATTTTCTGAGAATCGCAATTAGGTAATCGCAATTTCCAATGTATGAAACTCAAAGAGTTTCATATACCGAATCCTAGGGTGCCGCAAATCGACCTACCTCATTAATATTAATGAGGTAGATCGCAATTTGCGACCCCCTAGGAATCGTGAAAATCACAGGGATGGTGGCCTGCTGGGGTCAGCAGACCACCATATCCGTGATTGCTTTTAAATAAAGCAATCTTTTTTTTTTTAAATGCAGTTCGTTTTTCTTGAAGGAAAATGGGTTACGTTTAAAAAAAAAAAAAAGTTTTCTTAAAATTTTTTAAGAGCAGGCCATACATACCATTAGGATTTGCTATTTGGAAGAGACGCCCTAAACACGCCCCTTCCAAATACCGTTGTTGTGACAAGCTTTATTCAATTTGTCATAAAATCATAAAAGCATACAGTTAAAAGGACATTTCATAAAAAGAGGTTACATAAGATTAAATTTACAAAATGATTTACATAGTAAAAAGAATGCGTTTAGATTTAGTCACAATTATTTCAAGTTTCATTCCAATTTGGATTAGATAAAATACAATGTTCGAATTAAAATTATTTTTCTGCATTTCGCTACACCTTATAAAAAGAGTCATAACTAATTTGTACTCTGTATGTCACAGCCTAAGTTCTTTTTCCTGGCATAAAACGCTGCCCATAAAAAAGACGTCATTCTACAGCACATCTCCACTGACGATAATGATTGTAAATACAGATATGCAGGGCGATATTGAGCAAAAGACGTGTTTAATAAGCGGTAGGACATACCTCTTTCTATATTTTGTATAAAATTGACAAAATAGCACCACATGCATTGTATTCTGGGGCATGTTGTCGTTACAGGGGCAATTAATCAAGTTTGAAGACCAATCATTCATAGTGGGGAAAGTAATTCGTCTGTGAAATATATCTAGTCTTAGGCGGGTCAGAACGAATCTGTGGCGAGCATTTAAGACAAGTTTAAGGTATGGCTGGATAGTAAAAGTAGTTAAAATCATTTGGTTTTTTAGGACACTGGGTTTAGAAAGTTCCGTAGTCATTTTAAGAGCTTCCAGGTGTGCCGTCGCTTCCTTCTTAAGCGATTTTCTACTGATACTCCCCATTGTTTCCGGTTTCTCAAAATACCCAGGGTGAGCCATGTCACCAAAGAACCTTTCAACATATACCAGCCATGGAATACGTGAATATAGTGATGATTTTAAACAGCCGCCAATTATTGCTTTGTTGAGGTCTGTATGGTCAGAAGTCCAGATTTTATGCCATAACAATATTGGTTCTATCTTAATCATATCTTCAACAAAGGGCATACCAAGTTCAGCGTGGGATACATATGCTGAGGTGCTTTTAGGGATTGCTAGAAGGTATCTAATAAAGTCGTTTTCTACTCCTTGTACCCCTCCGTACTACTTATACCCCCATATGCCAGCCCCATATAATGCTATGCTAAGGCACTTTGCTTTATATATTTTCAGCATAGTATCCGGGGGGTTTGAACCCAGTTGTATGGCAAAACGTCTGAGGGCCCAACATGCCTTACTAAATTGGTTCTGTCTGTTTTCGATTGCGTTATTCCATGTACTGGCTTTGTCGAATAGGACCCCTAAGTACTTACAAGTACTTACTGCAAGTACCTACTCTTACAAGTAAGAAAAAGTGTCAGTGAACCCAATTTTTTTCCCTGTTATTAATATGTCTCTACATTTTGTGGTTTTCTTCCCACATTTCATAATGTAGGTTTTTGATTGGTTCACATGGAGCCCCAAATCCTTCATATAATCAACAAAACCAGTCAACAGGGACTGTAAGGCCAATGGGGTGCGGGCCATTCGGACTGCGTCGTCAGCGTAGAGGAGGGCTGGAACAGGGCGAGTACCTATCTGTGGAAGATCTTTTGCAACAGCCACTAATTCTTCCCCCACACTGTTAATGTATAGTGTAAACAAGAAGGGGGCTAGGACACAGCCCTCCCTGACACCTCTCTCTACCCTGAATGATTTTTTCATTCCCCTTTGGCACCAATCCTAACCTTTGCCCTACACCCTGTGTATAGGTCTCTCAGGAAACTAATGGTCGGGGTGTCTGCCCCCATGTCTTTCAATTTTGACCACAATTTTTCATGCAACACACAATCAAAAGCTGATAGAGATCTACAAAAGCTAAGTAAAGCATCCCCTTTCTCATCTTAACGTACTTCCAGATAAACATATTTAAATTAAAACTCTGTCCAATTGTGCCTATCCCACTACGGAAGCCATATTGGAGATCCGATCATTTCTGATGTTCTTCTGCCCAGTTCTGTAGCCTTTCTAAGATTATGCGTCCTGCTATTTTGACTAGAGAGTCAATCAAAGAGATTGGCCTGTAACATGCCGGATTTAGACGGCCTCCTTTTTTATAGATGGGAGTAATAATTGACTCTCTCCACGATGGCAGGAGGCCTACAGTGCATATGGCCCTTAGGACTAGAGTCAGTAGCGGTCCCCATAGAGTGATGTTACTTTTATACAAATCTACAGGGATATCGTCAGGACCAGGAGCTTTGCTGCATTTACTTGATTGTATCGCGTTGATGACCTCATCCAGTGAAAACGGAGAGATTGGGGAAGTTTGACAGGAGTTTAGATTATCATTATCAAGGTGGCCTTGGGGCTGTGAGTTTGTCGGGGATGGTAAAGAGTAGATGTTTGAGAAGTGCTTAATCGATTCATCTTCTAAGATTGCGAGTTCGATTTTGGGGGTCACGTCTGTACTCCACTGGGATGAGTTAATTATCTTCCAGAAGGTTCTTTCATCTTTACAGACGCTTGCCTGCTGCAATGTATCCCAGGCATCCTCTCTTAACTGGATTTTCCTTTTCTTCAATGCCTGTTTATACAGGGCTCTGCAATGCTGGACCTCATCAGTGCTTCTCGGTATTCTATGCAGTGCCTCCCTCAAGAGCTGGTGAGCTTTTATACATGGTGCGTCGAACCAGCCCTTCTCCCTCCTTTCTCTGGTTCTACCGCTATTAACAAACAGGATCTCCCTCACACCCTGAGTTATATTCAGAAAGGCAGCAATAACTTCAGTAGGGGAGGTGGTGTCCTTTAGGCATAGTTCAAAAGCCTCTTTATTATTACTTATCAGGTGGTTGAGGAAATCCTCCGGAATGACCTGGGGCCATCGTAGGGTATAACCATTACGTTGGGCTAATTCTATTCTTTCTGCCTGATGAGAGGTATGGTCGGACCCCTTTTTTTTAAAGAACGGGTCAGATGATAGCTGCACACTCAAGGGGAAGTGGTCGCTAAGCGAGATTGAATGAGTTGAAAAATTAAACACTGAACCGGCCGATCGTTTTGTCACTAAAATATGATCTATAATACTATTACAAGAACTCCCATTAAAAGTTTTCTTCCTGACAGCGTGAGGGATTGTAATCTCGTTGGCGAATGTTAAATCAAATTTAAGCAGCAGTTCATTAATCTTATTGCCATATAGACTGTGCATAAAATGAGACTGGTCCTCGCCCTCAATCTCTGACATACCACACTGTTTGTTCGAGCATGCCATACATTGGCGCTTATTAAAATCTCCACCCCACAGGATCGTCAGATGTTTTTTACTAGTATTGCCTATATCCTCCAAATCGTTATTTAGATCCTGGATAACGTTCATGACTTGTTTTGTGGTGGCATTATTATAAAAATTAATTATTACCATTATTGCATCACCTTTTGTCTCACAGACCATTATTTGATAAAAGCAATTCTTTACATTGGGGATAATTTTTATGAATTGCAGTGTATTAGTTATATAAGTACACAGACCCCCTTTTGCCCTACCATGTCTTGATGGGACAGCTGAAGTAAAATAGGTTCTATATCCGTTTATGTGGATAGGTTCTGCGAGCCATGTCTCTTGTACACATATAATCGGATAATCCACTATGATGTCTAGCCACTCTGGAGTCTGTATTTTGTTCCGGAGGCCGGCCACGTTCCAGAATAGACAGCCCAGAAGCTGTGGCGTTGTACTATTTGCCTTAATATTTGCCGTATCTGTTAGATTCAATGGGAGGTTGTCCTCTATCAGTTCTGGGGATACTACGTTTCTGCACTGCGATTCCTGTGATATGACCCCTGGATTATTATCTAAATAATTGGCTTGGTTACTAACTTCAGCCAAGCAGCAGTCTGTGCCCTGCATTGGCTCTGAGTTCTGAGGGATTATCGTAAAGGCGTTTCCATCAACAGTTGTACTTAGATTGCCCTGTCTGCTTTCTTCGCCAGCTAGTTGGGCCTCCCTTTTGAGTCAATCTAACCCGTCCAGTGTGGACAGGCAGTGAAATCTGTTTGATGTTTGTATATTATAAATGGGGGGCCTCGGTCTCTGGTCGGAACCACTGAGAGGTCTTAAGCTGTTCTTTGGGTGTAAAGAACGGTAAAAATAGCCGAGAGGTCGAACAGTGATCCCATTACCGTCATTATTAATGTATCCCGTTCTATGTAAAACCGCCTCAACCAACTCCGGTGTACCAAAAGACAGTACCACACAGTCACCAGCCTGTTCTTTCTTTCCCTTCCCTACCCATTTCACTCTTCTTGCCATCTTGAAATTATGAAATAGATGGTCAGTTAGGCCCGATCTCGTGCCCAGCCAGTTAAGAGATTTATTTCTTAAGGAGGACCAACTTTCTTTACTATTTGGGGTTAATATGGGAACATTTGTCAGGACTACCACGTAAGGAGCCGCTGGTGGTGGAAGATTCAAACGGTCTGATATTTGTTCTGTATATTCTCTAGGCTCGAAGAGCCGTTCTTGGATATCTAATGCTGTACCAGTGGGATCTGATCCATTCTGGTTGTCTCCAGAGCGTGCCCCATTCATTTTCGTACCCGTGACCTTTTTACTTGCTATATGGCGGTGGGGGCGTAG
>CAWUFW010031590.1:0-15267 GCA_963921515.1 Calotriton arnoldi | reverse complement strand
TGATGGGAGTCGTAGTCACAGACATAGCTCACCCCACAACTGTCCCATCAACACCACCCTGAACCATGCTCACATCACAGGGAGTGGAGAAGGACTCACAAGATGGCTGACACTGGCTACTGCTGTGGGGAGCACAAGGCCCTGCTGCCAGCTGTGCACCAACAAACAGCAGGACACCACTGACTGACATCCTGAGAGACAACTTCCACTCCCTGCAATGCAAGCACGTTCCATGGTGGGATATCTGGCTGGCTGGGTGGGAAGGGGGACTTGCAGCACTGACTATAGTCACCAGCACCTCCCCTCACACCCCCCAACACAAACTCCACAGTACCCACCTGGTAGAATGCAATGCCCTCCATCCTAACACAAGATCCCACAAAGCACCACCACCCTGGGTTATGTTGTGTGAAGCACAGGGACACTCTTGGGACTCTTAGCCAAACAACTGCCAGGACAACACTCCCAGCCATCCTGTCAGCACAGCCAGCCCACCCCACAGGGAAGCAGAGTCAAAAGGAAGGAAGCATGGGCATGCTGGGAAGGGGGGTGGAGGCAATAGCATGATGGGAGTCGTAGTCACAGACATAGCTCACCCCCACAACTGTCCCATCAACACCACCCTGAACCATGCTCACATCACAGGGAGTGGAGAAGGACTCACAAGATGGCTGACACTGGCTACTGCTGTGGGGAGCACAAGGCCCTGCTGCCAACTGTGCACCAACAAACAGCAGGACACCACTGACTGACATCCTGAGAGACAACTTACACTCCCTGCAATGCAAGCACGTTCCATGGTGGGATAACTGACTGGGTGGGTGGGTGGGTGGGAAGGAGGTCTGGCTGACAACCAAACACAATCAATGCAGACCATGTTCACACCCCAGAGAATACATAGAAATGCCCAAATAATGCAGGACAATGTGCCACACCAATATCAACCCCTGACTGTGACGACTTAGGACAATACAATGTACAGGCCCGCACCCCGAGGCACAGTCACAACTGTCAGGTGTGTCAACCACTGATGCCTGCAGAAACATGACATACATTGTTTGTGTCTCCCAAAAACAGGTGATGATAGGGACACAGCAGCAGACGCTGAGGAGTCCCAGTCCCAGGCTCAAGAGGATGCCGAGCTCACTGGCGTCGTACAGCCTCTGTCCTCCTCGGACGATGAAGAACAACCTGGCACATCCGGTGCAAGTCAACATGCTGCACCAGCAGGACCACCAGCTGCAGCACCAGCAGGTCCACCAGCTGCACCCCCTGCACCCACCCCTCCAACGACTGTCACCACGAATACCATCCCTGCCGACATGGACAGAATAAGGAACAACACCAGCGCAGTGACCCTGGACCAACCTGGGGCCATGGACACCACCACCACCACCAACCCCCAAGGTGGACCAGGGTTATCTGTGCGTGCAACTGCACCACTGCACATGTCAGCAGGGGTGGTGGGAGGGGTGGGAGACAGAGGTCGCTGCTTGCAGACGTTGCTGGTGTGCATGAAGACCCACAACTGGTACGCATAGCTGATGCGTACCAGTCCAGCACCGGAGAGCTCAGCCAGGTAGTGGGGCTCCTCAGAGACATCAAACAGCAGCAGGCTGCCCATCATGCCCGCTTGGACTCCCACATGTCCCAAGTGGAGTCACACATGTCACGTGTGGACTCCCACATGTCACGTGTGGACTCCCACATGACCCGCGTGGAGTCCAAGTGGGATGTACTACATGAGATGACGGCGGTGCACAGGGACATTTTACAATGCCTCCGCCAGATGAACAGCAACCAGTCCACACCTCCCTGTGTGCCAACAACATCTGGTACCGAACAAACTGCAACTGCCACAGGGAGGGAGGAGGACTCTGGCGGAGAGTCCCCTGCACCGCAGCAGCCTGCACTTGAGGCCCCCCCCAAGAAGAGGGGTCGTCCGAGGAGGGGAAAGTGAGAGGCTGATGGCCAAGCGCAACTCCCAGGAAGCCTGAACCTGTTCTGGATTTTCGCCTTTGTGCACAGACTGTTCACCCTGTTGATGGCAACACTACTCCCACACATAGCATGGGGAGTACAAGTTGGAACAATGTGTCAGACAACTGTGGCCCCGATACTGGGGATCCTGTCTACCTGGACTTTCTATTCATCTAGGAACTTGGGATTGCAAGATTCATGTACAGCACAATCCATCCTATGCACTATTATCACAATAAACACACTAATACACCATACTTGCCTCTGTCGTGATTCCAACGTGGGTGCTGTTATGGGGATGATGAACTGCAAAATTACACAGTGTATGCGAACTGCAACAGCAAGGACAACACAGGCATGTGAGTACAGGCAACGTGACACATATGAGGGAGACACACCACCAGGGCTACACAACACATACACACCTAGGCCATCTGACTCATTGCCTACACTGATGTTGCCAGGGAAGACGGTGCAATGCACAGACACCACACCCATTCCCAGTTGTAGTCAAGTAGCCCACAGGTGCAGTAAGCAAATGGCAGTCAAATGTGTGACCACAGACAACGCACATCACTAAGTGAAGCACAGGTTTATTACACAGTAGCAACATGCCGTAACCACTACAGATGCAAGGTAACCCCACCTGGTAGCGGGCACACAGTCAACAACTGTAGACAGAAGGAAGTCCATGGGTGTGGCGCACATCACCTGTAGGGACACAACAGCTACCAGCCTGGATGTGCAATCACGTCGTCGGTGGACACAGTTGACCAAACGAATCTGAAAGTACCCTGTGAAGGACAGAAATGACACACAGTCAAAAGCAATGCAGTACAGGACAGAACAGCAAAACTCATGCACAATACATGTTACAAGATACCCACCCAGAACCAAGTTAGCATGTCAACACTGTTGGGGAGTACAGCCCACCTGTCACCACACATCGCAACACACATCCTGTCAAGTAGCCCATGGACACACTCCAACAGCACCAGAGCACCACCCACACATCATGCCAACTCACATCATTCACATGACACCTCAGGATACTCACATTCAGCTAAAGAAGTTGGTGATGAGCTGTGTGCGGACATCACCATCACCATCATCATCATCATCGTCACTGGCATCGTGGTCCAGGCCAGGATCCTCCACAGGTGGCGGATGTTGGTCATCGTCATCCTGGATGAGAGGCAACTCCTTCCGCACTGCCAGGTTGTGGAGCATGCAGCAGACGATGATAATCTTGCACACTTTCGCAGGGGCATATGGGAGGGACCCTCCGGTCTTGTCCAGGCAGCGGAAGCGGCTCTTCAGGAGACCAAAGGTCCGCTCAATCACTCTCCTGGTCCGACCATGTGCCTCATTGTAGCGCATCTGGGCAGGTGTCACAGGGTTCCTGAGGGGTGTCAGCAACCACGGCATGTTGGGGTATCCCGAGTCACCTACGGACAGACAAGTGCACATCAGCTGACTTGGAAAAGTGGGCGGAATACTACAGATCAGATCACACACAATGGCACAAAGTCAGTACACACCGACAAGCCAGGCACGCTGGTTCTGCATCTGTGCCATCAACCTGGGGATGCGACTACTCCTCATCACAAAGGCATCGTGTGCTGAACCAGGGAAACGGGCACACACGTGTGTGATGGTCATGTCTGCAAGACACACCACCAGTGCATTGACCGAGTGGTAGTGCTTGCGGTTCCTGTAGGCCTGCTCCTGGGCCTGTGGTGGTACCAAAGCCACATGTGTCCCATCAATGGAGCCAATTACATGCGGCATCCTCCCCAGGGCATAAAAGTCACTCTTCACGTCAGTGAGTCGTCGCAGTCTAGGGAAATAGATGTGCCGGTTCAGGAAGAGCAACATTGCCGCCAAAACATCGCGGAGCACACGGCTGAACATGGTCTGTGACATCCCACCAGCAGACGCCACAGTATGTTGGAAGGTACCGGTGGCAAAGAAGTGTAGGGCTGCCATCACCTTCACCTTGGGGGTCAGCGCTGTAGGATACGGCCGGCCAGGCTGCAAATGTGGGGACAACTGCACTGCAAAATCCTCAATCAGCTGCCTGGTGAAGCGGTACCGTCGGATGCTGTCCCGTTCCACCATCGTTGCCAGGTCTGGGAATGGCCGATGGACAGCAGGAGCCCTGCAGTGCAGAGGAGAAGTAAGCAAGATCGTCAGTCACCCCACATATGCGGCATTGAACACACTCAAGATCCCAACATACATCATCATGAGGCACAACTACATGAAGTGTGCAGTACCGGAACGACATTTATGGTACATACATGGCCAACATCTGTCAACACGGTCCTACAGGTGGCATCAATTTGTCCCAGGTTGGCCCATTGGATATCATGATGCTGTGTCACAGTCACCCCCCAGTGACATGTGAGGACAGATGTGCCCCAGGCACCACAGCTCAACGACAGGCACATTCCCAGGGACCCTGTAATGCCACATGGACACTGGCATCACCTGGAGTATCATGTGTACACCACAACAAAACAAACATGACCCCCACAGGTAGTGGCCACACTTGCCATGGCAGGAGAGCCATGGACGTCTGTGACACACACGCACAACATCAGAGTCCATGCACACACAACGTGGATGTGGAGACTGTCTCCCATTGTGCACATGAAATCAGAGACATTGTAAACACTACATGCACAAAGACTGTGGAGGGCCATCACTATTGTGCCACTGGGACACCCTGGCTCAAACATACCGTCCCACATGGGACTCACGGGGGTATGTGACATGACATACACAAACACCACTGTGAAATGTGACCATGGCACATGCACAGATATGAACAGTTGCACATCACAGTGGTCACGTACACGTAACACCCAGGATCCTGTCCCCATTAACACGTGCACAGCCTGGGGGTGGCTGCCCACAGGTGACACCCACAGGACAACATGTACACCAACATACACACAATAGGAAATGCAGCCTTACATGCCTTATGATAAGGTTTGGACAGGCTGTCGTGATGTAGGTGTGCCCCTCACTCCCTGGGAGCTATCTGTGGCTGGCATATGTCCATCTGAGACAGGCATGCTGACATATGCCAGTCACATGTACAGTGATGCGTTGTACTGCAATGGACCGATCGGTGCCTCCGGCCGGCCCATTGCATTCAATGTGTGCGGGTGCAGCGTTGTACCCCTGTGCGCGTTGAACAGCAATGGACCGATCGGTGCCTCCGGCCGGCCCATTGCTTTCAATGTGCGCGGTACGCGTTGTACCCCTGTGCGCGTTGAACAGCAATGGACCGATCGGTGCCTCCGGCCGGCCCATTGCTTTCAATGTGTGCGCGGTGCGCGTTGTACCCCTGTGCGCGTTGTACCGCAATGGACCGATCGGTGCCTCCGGCCGGCCCATTGCTTTCAATGTGTGCGGGTGCGCGTTGTACCCCTGTGCGCGTTGATACTGCAATGGACCGATCGGTGCCTCCGGCCCGGCCCATTGCTTTCAATGTGTGCGGTACGCGTTATGCCCCTGTGCGCGTTGTACCTCAATGGACCGATCGGTGCCTCCGGCCGACCCATTGCATTCAATGTGTCGCCAGGTACAGCGTTGTACCCCTGTGCGCGTTGTACTGCAATGGACCGATCGGTGCCTCCGGCCGGCCCATTGCATTCAATGTGTCGGGTACGCGTTGTACCCCTGTGCGCGTTGTACTGCAATGGACCGATCGGTGCCTCCGGCCGGCCCATTGCTTTCAATGTGTGCGGGTGCAGCGTTGTACCCCTGTGCGCGTTGAACAGCAATGGACCGATCGGTGCCTCCGGCCGGCCCATTGCTTTCAATGTGTGCGGAGTACGCGTTGTACCCCTGTGCGCGTTGAACAGCAATGGACCGATCGGTGCCTCCGGCCGGCCCATTGCTTTCAATGTGTGCGGGTGCAGCGTTGTACCCCTGTGCGCGTTGAACAGCAATGGACCGATCGGTGCCTCCGGCCGGCCCATTGCTTTCAATGTGTGCGGGTGCAGCGTTGTACCCCTGTGCGCGTTGTACCTCAATGGACCGATCGGTGCGCACCCATTGACAATGGGCTTGCCTGGCAACGGACGCGTTTTCGAATATTCGAGCGAGTCGGTTGCTGGAAAATCAGTTGGTCACCCACAACAATGTTGCAAAATCATGTATGTCATGAAGTTGAAGATTTGAAGGATGCTGTGGGCGTGTTTTGGTGCTGCTATTCCATGGATTGGCCAGATTCAGAAGATGCAAACGACTTGGACCTATCACTTTGGACACAAGGGACAGTATCTGCCTCTCCAGCACATATATATTGCTGCATGTTCCCCTGAGAGCCCACTTGCCTGCACTACATGCTCCAGGACGACATCTGCCACTGCACTGCTGCTGTCTCTGCCCCTCTGGACCCTGCAATGGCACGTACTGTGGAGAGAGCCCCAGCCTTCAGCCTTGAAGAGAACCAGGCCCTGCTGGACAGCCTACTTCCACAGTACAGCAAGCTGTATGGGACACCAGGGGAGCAGGTGAGTGTTCTGTGCACTGCCTTTCTGAATGTGCATTTTGTCTGACTAGCAAGGCTGAGAGTCAGCACACCACTGGCTAGCAGGCTCACTGAGTAGTTGTCACCCCCATAGTGTGTAGTGACTTGCACTGGACAGGTATGGTGCAGTGACAGTGCTTCTGAACAGGGTTTTACTCCCCATGCTATGATACCATGTAGTGACTTCTGGAAAACTGTCCATGGGCAGCCGTGCACTGCCTGGGTACACCATGTGCCCCTGTGATTGCGACATGTATATGCAACTGTGTCATGCACGGATATGTTGCATGTGTAGTAATGTCCTTATCACTTTGTCATCCTGACAGGCTTCTGCCCATCGGAAGCATGAGATCTGGAAGGACATCGTCCGGGCTGTCCGGTCCGTGGGGGTCTACAAGCGCCGGATCCGCAACTGCCAAAGAGGTGGCAGGACCTTCGGGGCTGGACCCGGAGGATTGCACGGGTCCAGCTGAAGCTGTCGCCTCCTCGCAGGAGGGCGGAACACGGACCCTGACCCCCACATGCTCAGGATCCTGGCGGTGGTCTTTCCAGACCTGGATGGGCAGCTGAAGGCCAGAGAGCAGCAAGGAGGGGTGAGTCAAAGACTGCACTGTGTACTCTGTCTAACATGTTATGTGCCCTCCTCGGGCCAGGTTGAACTGCCACAGTACAGCAGTCATGTTGTCCAGGAGCCATGTCCCTCTATTGTGCACTGCCCACTCCTCATCTGATACCCAGGTGTGGCCCTTACATGCAGGGAATTCTGTCACTTAGGACTGTGTCCTTGCAGTTTGCTTGACTCAAGGTGGGAGACAGCATCTGTTTCCCTGACTCTGTGGTGGGCATCATGGGTGGGTCCATTGCTTACACAATGCCTGTATTCTGACATGTATTCAGCGTGTTACTTTGATCTGTGGTCCAATTGCTGAGCTGATCCACCACATGTGGCTGGGGTACCTGGCACACACCCATGCTGCGGGTGGGAACAATGTTTGGGCCCCAGGAGTATGTATATGACGTGTGTCACACATACTTAGCCAGCTGCCTACAGTCCAGGGCTCATCCCTCATTCATGTGGGGCTGGACAGTCATGCCTACTCCAGGCCATACAATACACTCTGTACTCCCACTCCCGTGTATCAGAGGACACATTGTGCACAGTGATTTGCCCCTCAGGTGTCTGCCTCTGTGTCAGTGTGCTGTGGATTAGTCGCCAGGACTGCTGTGGAGTTTCTTGGTAGGGGCTCAGCATGCCACTGGAGATGTGACCATAGGAGACGATACTTGTGTGACACATAGGTGTCTGATCAGCTGCCCATGCAGACTGGGGCATGTAAATGTGAAGTTCAGGCAGCTGTTCCCCATGCACAGCAGAGTGTGAGGGGCTCAGGTTCCGAGGGTAGTGTCACAGGTCTCCCATATGTCCAATAGGTATGACCTGGACAGATGAGGGTTAAGAGGATGTGTTGTGGGGGGGATGTACATGTGCACTTGTGCAGCTCCAGGACTTGCATTCCCCATGACCTACTATTGTGACACAGTGCAGAGTGTTGTTGTCTGGCTGCAAAGTCATACATCACTGAGACAGTGATGTATGACTTTGCAGTCATGCCTCCGCCATGGCATGTGTCTACTGATTGGTGATCCTGCAGGGGAGTGACATGTGCTACATGCACACCATAGTGGCGCTGGCTATCAGGACATGGGTGCATCATGGTGTCTGTCGCTGGTATGCATCACATGCATTTCCTATTTGACTCTGGGCATCCCTTACATCCGTAAACCTGTACTGACTCAGTGGCAAGAGCTGTGATGTGTCCACACCGTGTCCTCTGCACTGTCCAACTACTGTGTACTTGGTGCATGTGTCAACACTGGGGTGTTGCAATCCAACAGACACCAGACAGATGGGTGCAAGGCCATGTGGGATGTGAGTGCCATGCTTGGCATCAGACTGACAATTGACTTCTCCTGTTCAATTAGTGCACTTTTAGCAATGCACAACTAATGATGCCAGGGCTTGCTCTGTGATGTGCTGTGCTCACAGTGGTGTGTGCGTTATGTGCAGGTGACTGATGTCTGTCTGTTTCCCCATTGTTTGCAGATACATCCACGGCCACGGAAGGGGACAGCTCCACGGACCAGGAGGAGCCGGAGAGCCAGACTGGGTCAGCAGCCGAGGAGTGGTCGGAGGGACCCAGTGGCACGGAGGGCGAGGGGAGCCACACCGAGGAGTCCTCAGCAGCATCCACCTCAGCTGAGGACCAGAGCAACTCGGAGGATGACTCCCTTGTGGAGGCGGGTGTCAGCAGCCACCACACCCCAGCTAGTGTTGCTGTCCCCGCCACCACCAGCACCACCACCGCCCTCCCATCGGCTCCCATTCCCCAGGTCCGTGGAGGCTCCCATGTCCGGGAGCGTGTCTCCTTTGGGCCAGGCACCGCACCCCCTGCCCCTGTGTCCCCTGCTGCCCTGAGTGAGGAGTCTGTGTACCTCCTTCGCCAGCTCCATGTAGGGCAGACAGCCATGCTGAGTGTCCTCCATGCGCACACCGCGCTGTTGACTCAGCTGGTGTCGTTCATGGAGGGCATCTCATCGGGCATGTCTGACCTACAGAGGGGCAATAGGTCCATGGACTCCTCCCTGACGGCAGCAGTGTCCCTCCTCAAACGGTCCCTCACCCCTCCTGCCTCTGCTCCATCCACACTCCCCAGCACCTTACCCATCCCAGGCACACACACACTGGCACACACCAGCACACACACATCCAGCACACTGACACACACGCCAATGACAAAACGCACACGCACGCACATTCAGGGGACTGAAGCCAGACTCACAGGGGATGGGGCCCTGGAACACACACACGCATCCACATGCACTGCGCAGTCCTCAGTTCCCTCTCCCTCCAAAGCACCCTCCCTTGCCTCACCTGCAACCCCAAAGTCACAGCAGCTCTTCCTCTGTGACCTCGGCCTCTTCCCCACCGATGAAGCTGCTCCAGCATCCCGGGGGAAGAGGAAGCCCACCCACACGGAGCAGAGTGCCCCTCGCCCCCGGACACCCTCCCCCAGGCGCAGACGGACTGAGGCCCCCACCCGCAAGTCCCCCGGAGTGCTAAGAGCAAGACCCCGCCACCGCCCTGCAGCTCAGGCACAAGGTCTCCGTCCTCCATCCCTCAGGCCCCCACTGCACAGGTGCCCCCACCACACCCTGCCCCAGGTTCCCCCACCCACAGATATACCATCCCCAAGATGCTCCGGCCTTCTCCCCCTGCCACTTGCTCTCCCAGCACCACACCCCCCGCTGCGCTTGTCTGTGCCACTGATGTGGTGAGGGTGTCCCCCCTCTGTCCAACCCACCTTGCCTGTTCCCCATTCTCCTCCCCTGGAGGTAGGCACTGCAGTGGAGTCCACTACCGCCCTGTCTGACTTGGGCACTGCAGTGGCGGACCTGTCCACCCCATCTGCAGGGTCCACTGCAGTTGTGCCGGCACCCACGACATCTGTGTCATGCCCCCCAGTTGTGCCGGCACACACCATGTCAGACACCTCCACTGCAGTTGTCAGTGGCTCTCCAGCACCCACCACCCCTTCCCTGACTCCCCCTGGTGAGCCCTGATCCTGTCCCTGCGGTGCCTGGCCTGCCCCCGGTTGCCCCTCCTAGTGGATTGTCCCTGGTATTGTGCAGGCATGCGTAGGGTGACATCTGCCAGTGTCACCCTGTTTGAACTTTGACAATGGACTGGCCATTGGCCTTTGCTCTTTTTCAGGACTTCGTTTGGCCTCAACACATATGCTGAATAAAGCAACTTTCTTTTCTCTAGTGCTCATGCTTCAGATGTACATGTTGTTGGTGCAGCTAACCATGCCCTTGCTGCAGTGATGGTGATATCTGGTCTCATGATTATGAAGTGTTACTGTGCAGGAACCCATGTGGTCCAGGGGGAATGTGTCCTATCATGTGGTGTATCCATGTCATCAATAGCAGCATCTGAGGGTGTCATGTGTTCAGTATTTGGCAATGGGTTTCCTACTTACATTGGCAATTTCATATCTGTGGCTTCCACCCCTGCACATCTGTTGTGCCTGCCATCGTTGCATTTGTCTACTTCCCTGACCGTGTTGCCATCTCCAGTGGACATGCAGGTTTGGGCATCAATGGGGAGGGACTCATCCGTGTAGTCAGTGCAACATTGCTATACAAGTGTGTTGGATCTGTGCTGATGATTCCGTTGGCACATCCATGACCAGGCTGATGTGATGGGAGCCCTCATTTGGTGCTAATTGTTGATTGTGTGACCAAGTGCTCAGCTGACATGATGGGGCCCTACTGAGGCAACATATGGCACAGCTTTCCTCACACAGGAGTGGAGTCCCCTCATGGCAGTGTGTACACGTGTGACATTGCCTGCGCCCAAGGTGTGTGTTGTATGTGCATGTCTGTGTGTTCACTTCCATTCATCTGCGCATGCTGTGATCCCTAGTGTTGTACCTGTTTGTGATGCTTGCTGACTTGAGCTATGTTCCCCCAAAGTCTTCTCCCTGTGTTCTCTGTGATGTGGGTGCATGGCACATTACTGGTCATCAGGGTGTCACCCATAGGTGTGTTTGCTGTCAGGGCAGAGTTTGTGTGCTGACGCAGATGGGTCACAGTCAGGTTTCCCTTTGGCACTTGTTGTTTGCCCCTGTCATGTGATTTCCAGTTTGTGTTATCTTTCAGTGATTGTGACACGTTGTGTGTGTGACTGCTGGCACTCCTTAGGGTCCGGGCTGCAATGTTGGTTGTTGTCTATGTGTGTTCTTTGTGGGTGACCTTGGCTTCTTCATTGGTGTGTGACTGTGGCTGGGATCCCATTGGTCGGTGTGGTATTGCCGTCATGTCCATGTACAGCGTAGTGTGCAGTGTGTCAGACATTCAGGAGTCTTGTTGAGTGTCCATGTGTGATGTGTTTCTACACCTTGGTTCCCACCCACCACCCTGGAATAGTCATGGGTGCATGTGCAATGTCACCAGTGCATGTGTACTTCACTGCTGCACATTGTTGGAGGTCGAGGGGTGTGGTCTTGAGTGTGTGCAGATGAGAGTCGTTGCCCAGCTAGTCCCCTGCCTCCATGTTGGCCTTGGCTTACTGGCCATGCTGATTGATTTGTGCTTGTGTAGGTGTGATGGTAGTTTGTTGCTCAGGACACCTGACTGTGGTTCACAGTGTGAACGACATTTAGCTTTGTCATCACAGTGGTATTTTTCTTCAGCCCAGGGTCACCACATTGTGGGGGCCCTGGGGGTGGTGCTGTGGTGTGTCTGTGACTTGCTGTGTCAGTTGTTGTTCCTACGTGCCTGTGTGACATGTGTGTTTTGTGCTCCCTCTCACCTGTCAATGCCTGCTTGCCCACATAGGGGATTTGGATCCATGAGTTACCTTAGTGTGGCAGTGTATGCACATCTGTATGATTGGTATTCAGCTCTCCTCATGTGTTGTGTTGTTGCCTGGGGACACTGGCACCCCCACCCCTCACCTGCTGTGTATGATGACAGTGTTGGTCTGCCTGTTTGTGTTTGTGCATCTGCACCACTGCATTGGCATATCTTGGGTGTGCCATTGGCTGTATGTTGTTTGGTGTGTTTCCCCTGCTGTCCCTGGGACTCCTAGGTCATCGGTCAGCACAGTGATCATGGTTTGTGTGTCCCATTGCTGCCATGGTATGGTATCTGTTCACCTCACATCTGCTGTCTCCACAGGGTATCTGCATTTGTGTGCCCATTGGTGCAAATATGTGGGTCTGCATTCTGATGGTCACTTCTGTCATTGTGTCATTGATGACTGTTGACGGTCTCAGCCCCCATGGGTGTTGTTTGTCTGCACATGGCCAAAGGAATGTCTCATTTGCACTGCAGTATTTGGCTCCCCCAATTTATGTTGCAATGGGACACATACACTACTTTGCCACAGATGAGTTTTTGGTTCTGTGACCAGGAATGATCCATGCAGTTTGGCAGTTGCAGCTCTTTCTTTGTCAACAATTACCTTTTGGTCACTGTGATGATGAGGGTGTAGACCCCATTGCCACAATGGTCAAAATGTGCTTCAGCTATGGACCCCACACTTCCCTTTTGGTCACTGTGATGATGGGGGTTTAGACCCCATTGCCACAATGGTCAAAATGTGCTTCAGCTATGGACCCCACACTTGCCTTTTGGTCACTGTGATGATGGGGGTTTAGACCCCATTGCCACAATGGTCAAAATGTGCTTCAGCTATGGACCCCACACTTGCCTTTTGGTCACTGTGATGATGGGGGTTTAGGCCCCATTGCCACAATGGTCATGGGCTGCTTGCATTGTGGGTGCCACACACATATATGTGTGGCACATGTGCTAGGGGGTCACATTGTATGTTCAATGTCATGTTCGGTGTTGTAGGCATTTGACACAGCCTGCTCACACGCTTGTCATGGTGGTGGGGGGATGTCTTAATCTTGCATTCCCTAGGTTGTGGTGTGCTTGTTGTGTCATGCATTGTCCATCCTATGAGTGGGGGTGGTAGTAGTGGTAGGCATCCAGCCCCCCTGGCTAAGGGTGGTAGTAGTGGTAGGCATCCTGCCCCCCTGGCTAAGGGTGGTAGTAGTGGTAGGCATCCTGCCCCCCCTGGTTGAGGGTGGTAGTAGTGGTAGGCATCCAGCCCCCCCTGGCTAAGGGTGGTAGTAGTGGTGGGCATCCTGCCCCCCTGGCTAAGGGTGGTAGTAGTGGTAGGCATCCTGCCCCCCCTGGGTGAGGGTGGTAGTAGTGGTGGGCATCCTGCCCCCCCTGGGTGAGGGTGGTAGTAGTGGTGGGCATCCTGCCCCCCTGGCTAAGGGTGGTAGTAGTGGTGGGCATCCTGCCCCCCCTGGGTGAGGGTGGTAGTAGTGGTGGGCATCCTGCCCCCCTGGCTAAGGGTGGTAGTAGTGGTGGGCATCCTGCCCCCCCTGGGTGAGGGTGGTAGTAGT
Organism: Calotriton arnoldi; assembly: GCA_963921515.1. Taxonomy (NCBI): domain Eukaryota; kingdom Metazoa; phylum Chordata; class Amphibia; order Caudata; family Salamandridae; genus Calotriton; species Calotriton arnoldi. Next base: position 1,752 of record CAWUFW010031590.1, on the reverse strand, counting down.
GGTGGGCATCCTGCCCCCCTGGCTAAGGGTGGTAGTAGAGGTAGGCATCCTGCCCCCCTGGCTAAGGGTGGTAGTAGTGGTAGGCATCCTGCCCCCTGGCTAAGGGTGGTAGTAGTGGTAGGCATCCTGCCCCCCTGGTTGAGGGTGGTAGTAGTGGTAGGCATCCTGCCCCCCTGGGTGAGGGTGGTAGTAGTGGTGGGCATCCTGCCCCCTGGCTAAGGGTGGTAGTAGTGGTGGGCATCCTGCCCCCCTGGGTGAGGGTGGTAGTAGTGGTGGGCATCCTGCCCCCCTGGGTGAGGGTGGTAGTAGTGGTGGGCATCCTGCCCCCCTGGCTAAGGGTGGTAGTAGTGGTAGGCATCCTGCCCCCCTGGCTAAGGGTGGTAGTAGTGGTGGGCATCCTGCCCCCTGGCTGAGGGTGGTAGTAGTGGTGGGCATCCTGCCCCCCTGGGTGAGGGTGGTAGTAGTGGTGGGCATCCTGCCCCCCTGGCTAAGGGTGGTAGTAGTGGTGGGCATCCTGCCCCCCTGGGTGAGGGTGGTAGTAGTGGTGGGCATCCTGACCCCCTGGCTAAGGGTGGTAGTAGAGGTAGGCATCCTGCCCCCCTGGCTAAGGGTGGTAGTAGTGGTAGGCATCCTGCCCCCCTGGCTAAGGGTGGTAGTAGTGGTGGGCATCCTGCCCCCCTGGCTGAGGGTGGTAGTAGTGGTGGGCATCCTGCCCCCCTGGGTGAGGGTGGTAGTAGTGGTGGGCATCCTGCCCCCCCTGGGTGAGGGTGGTAGTAGTGGTAGGCATCCTGCCCCCCTGGCTAAGGGTGGTAGTAGTGGTGGGCATCCTGCCCCCCCTGGTTGAGGGTGGTAGTAGTGGTAGGCATCCTGCCCCCCTGGCTAAGGGTGGTAGTAGTGGTGGGCATCCTGCCCCCCCTGGGTGAGGGTGGTAGTAGTGGTAGGCATCCTGCCCCCCTGGGTGAGGGTGGTAGTGGTGGTGGGCATCTGGCACCCCCCTGGCTAAGGGTGGTTGTGGTGGTTGGCATCCAGCCCCCCCTGGGTTGGGGTGGTGGCGCGCATTCAGGCCCCTGTGTGCATATGTGGCATTGGTGATGGGCATCCCGCCCCTATGGTGCTGCTGGTGTAAGTATATTCAGATTCCCAGTGTATGTGTGTGATGTGTCGTGTACGTGTTGTATGTGTTTTGTGGTTGGTGTCTGACTTACCTTCTGCGCCGTACGCGTCCGTGCCTGTTCCGGTAGTAGATGTAGAATATTGGTATGATCGGGACGAAGGGATTCATGGTTGGTTCGTGTCGTTCGTCCTTCTCGTTGCTTCGCGTCGTCCTCGTCGCTTGGCTTCGTCCTCGTCGCTTCGCTTCGTCCTCGTCGCTTCGCGTCGTCCTCGTCTGTGCTGTGTTCGTCTCGTAGCCGTGGATCGTGTTGTGGCGCGATTCGGAGCTTATGTGCGCCTCTCCCGGATGCTTTGACGTGCCGTGCGTAGCGACGGGTTCGGCGCGTACGGAAAGCGCATCGTACTTGTCCGGCCGGACGGGGCTGCATTTTCCCTTCCGTGCGACTCGATTCGGCGTTTCCGGATTCGCCTCGGTCGGAGAACAGGACCTGGTTTGGGTGAGTACGGCTCGGCCGGATTCTTTGCTGTTGTGCGCATCGTACTTGCTCGTTCGGTGTGCTGTACGGATCGGTCGGGAAACTGGCTTTCGCATGGCTTTTTTCCCGACCGAATAGTATTGGGTGCGCCTCCGACCGAGAT